>CAJUYH010000264.1:20260-45660 GCA_910591685.1 Galerucella tenella | reverse complement strand
TTCGTTGGTCGGTTGGTTGACTGGGTGGTGGCGAATGAGTAGGGTTAGCATTTGGATGTTGAAACCCTAAGGCATATACAAGCCAAAGGATGGGTGGTTCTCCTCTACCCATAGCCCACCGTACGATGGTGGTACATATGATGGTATACAACACACAATAATATAGGTAGAATAGGCAATGGCTACCGCCAGTATACAACACACACCCGATCACATTAATCAGAGGTTATTGCGTGCATTCCTAATCATCCGAGGCCTCTAACTATTCCCACACTCTGATTGGTGCATTACTCGGTATTTCCGGTATGATTCTGCATTCCAATTGGCCAGGACGTAACGCTCTGGTCTAGGCGTTCAATTTCTCTGTCGCTATCTGTCTTTCTCTCTGTTGCACCTAGCATCTATATGCAACCAACCAAACAACTAACCAACCATCCCTTAACTTCTCTCATATTCGCATCCCTCATGATCGTTCGCTTGTTTGCTTCTATATGTATATGAGTTATCTCTATTGCTCTTCATGATGTAGTTGGCATTCTCGCATGAACATGAATTTCTATCTTGCTCTAAAGTTGAGCTAGTTCAGTATCGAATGACCGTGTATTCAATTTGGTTGAGGATGATTTCGGTGTTACTCGACTGCCTCTCGATTGCTCTCTCGCTTTTCGTTTTCTGTTTCTCCTGCTATGCTGTATGTTGTGTTTGGTCTTTGGACATTTCTACATCTGCTTTCATTACTCTCTCAGCCTCAATTGATGACTCTATACTTTCGCAATTATAGATTATGTATTAAAAGCCATTACGTGATAAGATTTGTGTGGTGGAGAGAGAAAATAGAGGTCAATTTACGAAAATGATTTTGGAATAATATGTAGTGCTGAAGGGGGCGTCCCATGAGAGGCCCATGAGAGACTAAGAGACATGAAAATATTTTCACCCCGGAAAGTTCAAAAAATAATTACAGCGAAAATGAGATTATGGTGGATGTGTCTGGCAAATACAATAGGCGCTGAAGATTTGACAGAAGACAATTCAACTCAGTCTGTAAAAAATACAGGCATAAAATATATGGCCATATGAACCGTTGACCGTGTGTCCATCTTTCCTGAACGGTAGAGACAAATTTCCACCATGATTGAAAAAACACATTTTGCATATTGTATTGTTATCATAAGTTAGGATTCCTTAAGAAACATTGTATGTACCGAATTTTTAAACCGCAGTGAATTTTTCAAAATATATTCACAATTCCATATAGTATGAATCTATCATAAAATTTTATCCCGATATGAATTCTTCAATTCTTTATCTGAACTATATTAACATCGTCCCGCAGGCCACGATACACTGAACGTATTTAATCTACCAATATTTTCGACATTTATCGGCCCATGGCCATCTTTCCCAGTATGATATCTTACCCAAATATACCCTATTCAAAAAACAGTATCAAAACCAACGACGTTACATTTGATCACGTAAAAAATTATGTTTTTAACTCTGAACTATGAAAGTAACGCTCCATTAAGGTAAAGATTGGTTCTTTTGGATTAGTGACTCAGTTAATATCAAATAATCGATGCATACATATTCGTGTTTGTTTATTTAGATGGAAAAGTGTAAGGGATGTGCATCAAATGAATGTACACGTAACTATATCCATATATATATTCGTCATATTCATTTTCACATACGTGACATTTGCAAATTTCCTATTTGTAAATAAGCAATCAGCGCGAATGATGCCGCGACGAATCTTTCAACATCCGGTGCAGTCGCGACGAATGAGCGAATTCAACCTGTGTCTCCCTCTCATCTCCCCTGATCACACTCTCCTATATATAGGTAAAGACAATTAATCATTTTAATTAATAGACAATTCAATCGTCCGCTCGAAGAAGAACGTTGGAAAACGGAAACATACCTCTCACTGTCGGTCGTGTTATCAGTTGTGGCGATGTGCGATGAAAATATACACATATATATGCAACCTTGTGGATCGTTGACGGAAGTTCGTTATTTCCATGAGGAAATGTACCGGACGTGAAGCAGAAAATTGTTTCGAAAAATTTATCAAACGCCAAGTGATTTCAACAGAAATAAAAAGTGAATGAAATAAAAAAATAACAAGAAGTTCTTGTCAACGTTTTGAATGGTCTATTTATTGGTGAATTTTTCTTTACTATTTTTCTCTTTTACATCTCATGGCAATCACCGTGAACAGTCCTTTATTATCAAAGCAATTCGGCAATAACATACTTTGTGATAAAGGAGCGCGTGAGTGAAATAGAAAAGCAATGTAAAGAACTGCACACGCTCGCGCATTTCACCCTTCTTAAAAAAACGTTTAACTAGTTTAACTGCACGAATCACTATGAGACTATAGATGGGAATATATACAAATCCTGATTGAGGAAATTCGCGTTGTCCGCAATGGTCGCAGTGGCTGCTTCAAATATATATAGGTATAAAGTAAGTAAACAAAAGTGAAACAGAGAAAAAACGAGTGGAACCGAAACAAACTGAAAATAAAATCAAGAATGGCGATGTAGAAATGAGATAATAATATAATACTAGTTGTGATGCGAGAGCGGCCGGTAAACTAGTTAAGCTGACAATGAACATTGGCGCACAGAAAGAGGAAGTGATAAAAACCGGATACAAAAAATAACAAATAAAAAAGAATGCAAGACTTTTTTCTCTGCTAATTCAATTTTCACGTTTTCATGCCCGGAGAATAATTGTGCAGGGATGAAAATCTAATAGCAAGAAAGAACAATTTGACTTTCGAGTAAGATTTATTATTGCTATTGACAGCCATCTTGAGGTCACGCCATTTTGTTTGCCGGGATGATAAAGATTATAAGTACTTGAGAGGGATGAAATTCGGCGGTTCCGGAGGGTGTGAAAATGGATGTAAGTGTTTGTATGAAGGAGGGCTTTTCTCCTGTCTGCTCCTGGCGTCAAGATGAGTATAAGGGATGGTAAAAGAGCGTAACGATAAGAGATGGTGGTGGTGGTTGGTGGTTGATGTTAAATAGGAAATAAGTCACTGCCTGAGGGGTTCGACAACAGATTTTACACCAATTTCGTGTCTCTTCTGTCATTGGCGAAAAATTGTCAAATCGCTGAGTTTCATCGCACCCTCTCGTGTTCATATCGTCTTCACTATAAAAACATGCGTACCCTGTGAGTACATACATATGAAAAAAAATATTGTCGTATGACTTCTTTCCATGCAATGATTGCATTATATTTTATAACATCATATTGAAGATTTTGAGCTGCCTTAATTTTTTTTTTTCATCATACACATTCCATTTCCTTATGACATTATATTATATAAGAGTGAGATGGATAAAAAACAATATTTTTATCCCCATACATTTACAGATCTCTTTACCACTAATAATAAACGAAAAGAAAGAAAGAGAATAGTAAAAACAAAAGTAAAATATGACCTATTAAATTTAATAAAGACACAATTTACATAAATGTTTCTTTTTCTTTTACTGACACGTTATCTGAAATATTCATTTAATCCCCTATTTTCCAATGCAATATTCTAATGATTCATTTCAAAGGTTCACACATGCGAATGTGAAACTGTAAAAAAAAAAGTGATGGAATGAAACAAAAAAAAAAACACAATTGCATATAGTGAAACCGAAGCTGACTAGTTTGAATATAACGTAAATATGTCGGAGTCGTTATGTGAGAATGAATATGCACCGAGTGTATAGTGAGTCGTGAGAGGGTTGAAACGCGCTTACAAGTTTGATATTGCGATATGTATGTGAACATATACCACACATATAAAATACATGAAAAATAGAAGAATCAAAAGGAATGAAAAATAAATGAGAAAAGTTATATGTGTATGTTTTCAAGAAACGACACTCATAATACCAATGAGAAAAATATAGGATGTAAAGGTGGAGAGTATAGAGACAATTCTCATCATGGCAACTCGTATCTGCTTCATCGATAGTCAATGATGCATAATAGAACTTATAGGCAACCCCTTGCACTTCACAAAGTTGCGCTTCGTTTCCATTTGTTTTATTTTTAATTTTTCTTTCGCTCTTTCTTTGTATCCGACTAGACTTTTCTTTTCTTCTTTTTTCTCTGGTTTGACACCCTCGTCTAAAGATTGCTCATCTAAATTATTCACAGATGATGTTATGAAATTGACTCATCTTTTTATATATACTGAGAAGTAAAAAGACATCTCTGGATTTGCGTATTATTTATTCAACGGTTCGTTTATTCACGTTAGTAAAAATGTATATATTTATTCAATGATTGTCGGTTAATTGACTTGGAAGAATTAGTTAAAAATTTCAAAATGTCTTTTTTGCGTTCAAGTTTCAGTAGCGATAATTATGAAGGTATAGTGTGAGATATGATAAATTTCAAGACAGCATTATACTTTTTTGAACACGTTCCGTGCCACATGTACCACACGTGCTACATGTTAAATCCCATCGTTAGACTCGCAGATATTTATTTAATGCACTGAAAATATTTGTGTAAGTATGACAAATTTAATTCGTTAAAAAAATATTTCCACTGAAAGATTGAGGCATTATACAGAATATAATGCATTATAGAATGCAGTATAGAACGAAACAGATAAGTTTGTGCGACAAGTCGGGCAGAAAAAGCTTGGCACGCAACGTGTTAACGTGAGAATGAAATTCAATTTGTATACAATCACCAGATGAAATTTAAATTCAACTTCATTTTCTTTATCAGCAAAGTAATAGAAGAAATGAGAATTCTGATTATTCCTTTTCATTGTTCTAATATAAAAATTAAACGTTTAATTATTTGTATTAAATATCTCTTCAAAAAAAGTCATGAAATCAATTATGCAGATATCGCTTCTTCATTTTTTCATTTGTTCATGGAAAAACAAATGAAATTATATTGCAAGAAATCATTAAAGATTGCGATTCATTTTGTTTCTTGTTCCTCTGTTAGATTTGAAATTTTTTTGAACATATTATGAACTTTATATACCTATACATTCGTATAATAACCTTAAATATAAAAAAAATATAGCAATACTGCACAAATCATAAAGAATTACTATCTAAAATCGAGTAATACAATTAACCACTCGCCAGTATACTGAAAAATAATTTCAATATCCAGTACGAACTTCTAGATATTTAATTAACACGTATATCTATATATTTATAAATAAATGTCTATGTGTGAATTGTTGAAATATTGAGGAGGTAGAAAATTTTCGTTGGAGCCCCCCAACAGAGCCACAAGGGAAGTACCGAGATTGAAAGTGTAATAGGCCCGCCATCTTGTTAAAACTCGTTCCTTCTCATTCGCTTTTTCACCCTCGATGTTATATTTATCTCCGCCATAGTTTCTTCAAGGGCAATTAAGTCAGAGGGGTGAACTAAGGCAGTTCGAAGATGTGCAAATGGCGACGACAACATCAATGTCGATAGGAGGTGATAGCACATAAAGCTACTCGACTATGTGAAAATTTGAAGCGAAGAAATTTCGACAATCTCATTAGTTATAATGATAAAAAAATTTATGATTGCAAGTATACAGACGTGAGTATAATTTCGATAATAAACAAAAATATACTTTTGGTCGATTATCTTGACGGTCACATATAACTACAATACCTAATTAATCCAAATGAATGAATGCTCAAACTAAATTTAAAATGAATATCGAATGAAATCTGCAAAACATCTGATTTATTATATTTCGAGATTCACATAATTATCTAAGCTTGAAAATTAAGTTTAGTCATTTGCAAACTCTCTATATACAAACTTTCTAGATTAATTATTCAGAAAACGAAGAAATAATTTGAAAATTCATAAGAAATAAAATTTATATCGGAATCATACCTATACAAAAAAATAATTTCACAAGAGAAAAACCACACAACATACTCGTATACTGTGAGTGAAAGAGAATGTGCATCGAATACAAACAAACTAAAATGAATGAACTGAACAAAAAAATAAAAATAAAATCATTAATTTTCACGTGATCGTTAAAGCTATAAAACAATCTATCTCTCTAACTCTCACTGCAATCTCTCGTTACACATTGACATTTGAATTTTAAATTTTTTTAACCGGCGCCCACAACTCTTCTCTCTCCAGTTGTCAACGAGATGCGCTCACACGTCGGTTATATAGACACTTTTATATATATATGTATATATATACATATACATGCATATATAAACATATATCATCGAGAATATGATGTCATTCTCTTATTTCACATGTGCAGTTGATGCTTGTTGACGCACTTCGGCACAAAATTCATTTGTCCTATGGTATATTAATTTACCCACTGCCTCGAGACTATATGCCATTGAACAATATACACAACCATCCGTATACATATACATATATATGTATGCATATGTATATATATAAACATATGTAAAATTTACAACAGTGTGTTGGAATACGAAAATGCAATTAAAGAGAAAATATGCGAACTGAGTGTCTATAGCCTAACGGTTTGAAGCGGCGTTCGCATTCGGGCCAACTAACACATTTACACTTACATATATACGGTTAGTACGAAGGAAGTGCGGGTGGACGGAAATGAAGTGTTGTGAGAGTAAGAGAAAGGTTTGAGGGAGAGCGGAATAGAAGTGAGACACATATGCATATTTACTGCGGTGACACGCGTCGTTAGCATAACAAAGACGCCAACGATATGGACGATCCGCATCGTAATATTCCCAGAGCACACCACCCACACGTATATACACAAAGCTTCATATATATATATATATAGATGTTATCCCCTATAGACATCTCAATGTCATTTAAATGTGTCTCACTGCATACCATATAGCTGTTTAATACGAAATATTGAAAGAAATATTTCGAAAGAATGAGACAAAACAACCAATTGTAGTTCAATTTCATAGCAATTAACCCATTTCTTTTCCTAACTTATATTTCCACTGATTTGTTTCTTTTCATATATGAATGAAATCATGATGAAAATTCCACATGCCACATTTAGTTATAGTTAACGACTTAAACATGACAGATTTGTATAGGGTGGTAAACGGAAGAGGGTCTATATAAAACTAGTGAGCGAGAAAAAAAATGATAAAAAAACGAAAAGGTAAGAAATGGGAAAAATTCTCTTATGGCATATTTAAGGATATTTCAAGACGGGGTCGGTTGAGTGAAAGGGTTGAAAAATGCGATGGGAATTGATGATGGAACGGGGTGAGTATGCGAGACTGACGGGACAAACTGGCAGCTCGAATGAATACGAAAACAGAGAGAGAAACAAAAATGTGACGTTGGGACAGGAAAGATGAAATACGATAGGCCGCAAGGAAAGCTAGCAAAAAATGGCCGAGTCTAAATATCGTGGTTGCTGCATCAGAGACAAACTCACGCTGATAAACTGATTCATTAATGGTGTATTAATAACACGACGACATTCATGCACCATAGTAACTATTTATTAGCCTCGTGAACTAAAAAAAATCCGATTGTTTGTGCACTTCAGAGAAATAAAAGTATCTTATGTTCCAATTTCGATCCCGAGTTATATTCGAAATTTTCTCCGAATTACTTGTATTTGTTGCAATCTACGAAGAGGGATCTTGAATTTGAATGCAATTCCGCCACACAAAGAAAAATTATTAATCAAAAAATCATAACCAATAAATAAAATGAATCCTCAAAGTATAATGACATTATATTTGTGCTCAAAAGTGCAACCATTTCTGAGCAAAGCAAAGTTATCATTGGGGGACAATGGAAATGTCATAAAGGAATTGTTTCTGAATTCGTTCAAGGTCCCTTTTCGTAGATTGAATCGCTGCAAATATAGAATTTTATGATATTTGATCGATTGAGGATATACCATGACCACAAGTATCTGCCAAACCATTAGTATCTAATAAAATATATATTCCGAAAATACTGCAAACATTCCTGACATAATATATATAGTATTATGAAATATAGGAAGGACAAAAAGGGCAAGTGGTCTAAATATATCTCACTGTTGAATATTCCTACAACAACGATCCGCACTCATTGCGAGTACACCACACTTATCCTACGTAGGGAATGACCGTGAATAATTTGCTGTCAATCCGTGTTTCTTTGTCTATTTAAAATCGTCGGTAATAACTCTTCCTATAATAATCCTTTTTACCCTCTCTGTCTTCTTTCGCCCTCCCAGGCACACACAAGTACAAACACACACACACACACACACACACTGATCTTCTGTTTCTCTTATTCGTCTCGTTATACAGTCAATATAGCATTGAATGCATGCAGCAATGATTTTATTAATTCATGTCGCGTGAGTATGACTGATACTTTTACAAGACTCAATTATTTGTGGCTATTCTCCTGTTACGTTTTCCCCCTATATTTTTTCTTTTTATTATTCATTTTCCTGCTATTTAGCTTCATAATTCTTTTTTAAACTGATTCTCGCCTTCTGCTTGTAAAAATGCACAATTATAAAGATATCAACGTACAATGTTGATGTTTTTAACAGCGATTTATATCTATCTAATATGTAGGTATTGATTATGTCACTTTTGTGCATGTAAAGATAAATGTATGTACATGTAGAAGGAATAATTTTTTTTTAGCAGAGACAACATAAAAAGAAAATATAACAAAATGCTACATGACGATTTTTATTTCAAATAAACTGAGTAAAAAACGGTTATTTTTTCCGTTCTTTTTCATTTCTCATGGAATAAATGAAAATATATTGAAAGAGATATTTTTAAGCCTTACATGTATGAATTATTTCGGTTTTAATGGTTCCAATAAAAATGGCCATCAAGGATCATGTTTTTTTTTCCCCTCCTGTATCTATATATACACATAAATACTGTGTACAATAGATAGACCTCAAGTTAGGAATGACATTTTGAGGTTAGAATTGTATTAATAATCAAAACATTCTATAGTTTATTCATTGCGTGATAGGTGATCATAATTTGTATCCCAAGCTACATTAATTAACTGCTATGAAGTATTACAGTTTCGTATATTTTGACATTCAGAAATTTATGCTCATTTTTTTACAACAATTCCATTGTCTCACAATCCATCAGATGTGCTCTGGTATATTCGACCCATACACCTTTCATCTATATATGTGTATTGAATATGACATGTGTCACTATCTCATAATATTAATTTTTTAATTTGCTGTGACAGTTTTAAGAGAATAATGAGATGAACTTCGAAAAAAATATAATAATAATAAATTAATAATTGAGAACCAATGAGTAATTACCGATATCATGTCACACTGCAGAAATAAAATATATCTACATTTTAAATGATCAGATTTAATTATTGAATCAGGACCGAAAAATGTCACTTGTATTTAAATATTACGTGTACGTATATTTATAAACGTTATACTTCGACGTTCATTATAGTTTTTTAATTGGATTGAATTTCGATTTACGTCAATCTCCAGAGTTATTTTTTTTTACCCCAGATATGTTGAATATTATACTGAATCTTGTGTAGGTCATAAATGTTCCTAATTTATACATGTATAACACTTCTGGCATGAGAGCATTTTTTCCATAACTTTGTTAAATTTTAACGGATTATCAATTGATGTGCGTTACACTGTGACGAAGGTCACAAAGTAAAGGAAAAGTGAGAAAGTAATATAAGAAGAATAAAATGAAGAAAAACGATAAGAAAAGAAGTATATACAGCCCTTAGTACAAATAAGCCAGGAAGAGATAGATAAACGACTTACCAAGCAAAATCCGGGGAGAAGTAGTTGACGCAGTGGCCACCAGGGGCGCATGAACAAGATAATTCTTGTAATACAAACATATAGCGAAAGAGTCTAAAAAGATAACAACCCTAGGGCAGAAAGTGACGTTGCTCATGCAGAAGCCTGACTGACTTCTGTTGAGGGAACAATGACTACACTCGTGATAGCGCCTTTTTGGACAGGCTTGCTTATCAACTTTACTCTAGCTAGTCAAACTAGTCAACGGAAGTTACCACGGTAGGGGACTACCAGGCATTCTAAATATTTGGGGCCCAAAGGTGGGAATTACGTCCCCCCATCCCACCCCTCAGTAAGGTTGGGGACGACAAGACCAATCTTCGATGGTAAGGTTGGCAACGACCATACCACTATCCATCTATAAGGGTGGGAGCCTGACATTAGGCAAAATATATTGAGAGGGAAGAACAACATTAAACTTAGAAGTAAATTGATAAATTTGTGAAAAAAAGAGGCATAATATGAGGAAAATGTCAATAAAAAGTCAGGGTTAAGAAAAAGTCAATGTCAGGAAGATAATTAGCAAAATACAAATAGAATCTAACGTATTTAGATAAGTAAAAAGTCAACAAAATCAGTACCGAATATTTAATGTCCATGTAATAAATAAATAAATATATGAATAAAATATTATCTGTGTTAACTTGTTTTCTACGAATAAAAAGGGTCGTTACAATACTTGAGACTGGAAAACGATTGGCGGTTCTGAGTATAAGATAATTATGATGAAAATCGAAATATTCAACATCTTTAATAAGTTCATACCAAGTCTATTTTACATTGTGCACATTAGATCACGTCTATATTCAAATAAATGATTTCCATCAATAATTGAGAAGTAAAAACACATCTGCCCTTACTTTCTTCAATTGTGATTCAACTTTTGGTTCGACTGAATACTGTATTCATATACGATTTTCATAAATATATACCACATATTAATCTCATAAAAAATATAAATCGAGTCTTCTAGTTACCTAAACAGTTATTTAGTTGCGACCGAAAAATTAGTTTTCAAATTTATTTTATCATGATATTCTATAAAAAAATTTAACTTTTGTTACATGTTAAAACGTCACCATTTATTTATAAATATTGTTGACAGTATCAGTATTTATTATCATTCAATTCTAAATCCAAATGACATAATACTTTCAATTCAAACTACTCTCCAATAATTCTCTCTTTTTATTTTGCTCAATGTATAATTGCGCTTACCATTATCTTATCAAAATTATCTAGATAATTTTATCACAATTATCTAGATTATCTAAATTATCTAGATTATCTAAATTATCTAGATTATTCAAATTATCCAATCTAAACTATCTTAATAATCTAAATTATCTATATATATATATATATATAGGACATTCTATGCAATTTCGGGCGGTGCATTTTGACGAGTAGTGGTTGTGGAAAAGGGCTAAAGCCCCATCTAGTGTCAGAAAACAACTGTAGGACCCAAGGTGCAATAGTCTCTTGAAACATTTATCTCGGGTCAATATTTAGGGCTTTATCTGGCTTTCCTCTGTCCCATATCTATGGCTGCAAAATACTGCTCGCGCATTCGCCATTCTTACTTAACTAATAATTCGAAAACTGCTCAATTGTTTTGAATATAACATCGAAATTCGGATTCAGGATGGTCACAAATATTGTGATACTACTCGACGGTCATTTTTTGCGAGACGGTGTTATATAATATAGCTTTTGAGAATGCCATTCTATTCATGCACTCTCGCATGTGTATACCCTGTAGACATATGTATATGTATAACTCAATGAGACAAATTAATTTCCAAAGTATTCTTTCAACTGGAAAATGAGCAATATTCCTCTTTTTTTAATTGCAATAAGTTTCCATAATCTTATTTTCTCACTTTTCCATTTTTTTTTGTTCATTTTATCATATACACGAAAAAGAATCATGAATGAATCTATAGGAACATGTTTATTTCGTGTTAAAATATTAACATGAAGGGGTAGATATCAAAATGCAACGACGTGGAATAGACAGTTCTTTCATTTGGAAAAACAAAGATAATCATAATAATCCATATATATTTTAAACTGATATCCCTACTTTAGTCTACATCTACTACTATATGACGTTCAACACAAAAGAAGATATAACAAAAAATATAATAATAAATCATCATTTATATACATTTCACATCAATGCGCGTTCGAGTTTTCATATAAACAACTAATGGAGTACTTTTACATCGTGTTAAATCCACATGGAGTTGCATATTGTGCATGCATATGTATAATATGATCGACATATGTGTTTATCAAATAACGACGTTGCGCATCGTTGACTTGTATAAATGAAAACATATATCATATTCAACACAACTTTCAGAGCCCTTCTTTCCCTTTTGTTTTACAATCTCGTTATGCGCACAACAGTTTCTCCCTTTTCCACGTCAAATAAAGCGAATTAATTGACGCATTTAAACTATATATTATGTGAAAAAATGGATGAAAAAATATTTCAATGAATATAAAAACGAATGTGCAAAAAAACAATTATTGTATTACGCGTACAGAAACGACTTTTTAACTATTATCTAAAATTTGCACATGATTTTTATTGACACGAACATTTACCATAAGTGAAATTTTGAAACAATTGACATAAATATTTTTGTGAAATTAATCCATCAAATTCTTTTTTCACATAGCAATGTAACGTATTGCTGCGCTAAGTGAAGATAACAGATGAAGATAACAAATAAAAAAATGAATAAATCCCATTTTACAAATAAATGATCGAGGACCATTTAATTATATATATAAACTCGGGAATGTGTCCTTAATACGGGGATTAATAATTCAAAAATGCACAGTATCCAGATTGGATTGTGCCTAAAATGTACCGATTAAAAAAAAAGAAAGTAAAACAATGAAATTTATCAATATAAAATTTTTAATAAAAACAAATTTATACATAAATGCACACTGCTACGGAAGTAGTTGAATGATGGACAGTTTAACACACATATGTGTATCGCGTGTGTGAATGAAATACATACACAGTGAATTAAAGCCACTAGTGGTCATCTATTTATATTAATTATCGACGATTAGCAATAGCAATTAATCGTATTATCGTTTGGGATGGAAGTTGTATAGAATATTATGATTATAAAGAGTGAGTAAATGCGAAATAGCGATGAAGAGAGAGAAAGACAAAGAGAGACGTGTGGACACAACATATATATATATATACCTCAAGCTCATCACGGGTAATTTAGTATTATTGGTCTAATTATGCCACGCACCAATGCATATTTATGCGGCCAATTATAATTCACGATAAAATATCGTTGAGAATGATGATCAGGCGTTTAATGTTTTGCCATAAATGAAATATATATATATATATATAAATGAGTGAGTTTGGATCACGTTTATTTGAATTGACGAGTAAAAGAACGTAATGGTGCAAGTGCAAAAATGCTTTAATAATTCTCGTATGAATTTATGAGCGAATGAAAATTGGGAGTAAGTGTTCACTCAAAAGAACCTCTGTATATACACGTCTAAATAAATATATATATCGGGGTTGTAAATATGTAGTGGCTGAATTTATGAGTAGTACAGAGAAAAAGTGGGAAGCGATGGAGAGAAAAGACGTTGGATGTATTATATGCACAATTAATTTTCCCTTTTAATTCACAATCGACAACGGTGACGATGACGATGATGACGGTCGATGACTATGTAAAATGACGAGCTATAACTCGACGTATATTCCATCGGTACTTATATATCGACGACGTCTTCGTTAATAATTATGTGTACTTTAATTAATTGACCAATTACTGGCACGACGGCTTGAGAAGAAATGAAAAAACTAGGAAAAAAAACACGTGAGAATAAAAGAAATGAAAAAGTAAAAATAAAAAATTAAGAGTTCAGAATTGACGGACAAATAAAAAATTAATCAATAAATTTATGGGACGAATAGTTGTTGACTTTCTTGATATCATTACTTTTTAATATGTAGTAAATGATGAATATTTTTGATGTGTGTATTAGTTTGTGTATATATTTATTTATACATATATATATACCCAGATACATACATACATACGTACACCTGAGTATATTTATATATGATTAAATTACGTATTATTTTATATTATACATTGTGGGCTAATATCAATCAACGTCGAGTTTCTATTTGTCAGTAATTAATCATTCGAGAGCAATATGCATAGGCTTCGCTTAGTGGGATTAGTTATCGCAAATACATATCATATGTATATGTATGCAAACATTTGTATCTATATGTATAATATTTGACATTGACACAAAGCACTTTATGTATTTCCGAACACATGAAAAAAAAACGTGTATATACATGGCGTGCAAATTAATACTAGAAATTGAATTGTAGAAATTGTGAGCGAGAGTCTCATTGGAATGTTGATGAAAAAAGATACGTGAACAAATATTTATAGCTAAAAATGGTTTATGAAGAATAATACATTACCAGAAATATCATGAAAATTCATGGGAAATTTTATATCGATTGGCCACTTTTTTTTTAGTATTCACATGACATTTTTTAGTTTTCCAACAATATTCATCATCAATGCAACAAATTTCCTGCATACAAATTCAATATTGTTGTATTGCTTAATAATTTCACGCTGTTAACAAATATGTAACTTTAATTAAATATAATATGATAAAATGGTGGTAGCGGTATCATAAATAGTCAATTACTCAACGTAACCGGACATCGACATCAAAAACCAAATATAATAGTGTTCAAATAAACATCGGACTTTTCAAAAATTGACCATAAGTTTGCAACTAGATATATTTTACATTGCAACATATAACACTGATGTTGTCACTTTTATAAACGTAATCCAATGATTAACACAGGTGTGTAATCATTGGATTATAAAGAAATATTTTATTTGTAAAAGCATCGTATCTATTCAACCAAAAAATTAATCATACCCATGATTATTAATATGCAATTTTATAAAAATTGTTTATAAGAAGAATCGATAGTGTGTAAACGTCAGTTTTTTCATATATAAATTAATCAGTCTATATTACATCAATATCAATACTACTTGTTATAACAATAAAAGTCAAACAAAAAATAAGAAATAATGGAACGAGAAGCAACATTGATACTTGAAGCAATGATGAGATTGCAAAATATCAAGGGTCCGACAAAAAATTATTTATACAGTGCAAAAAGGAAAAGAAAAACAACAAATACAAATTCCACTTGCCTCAGGCGCCGTTGAAAAATGGCCAACATTTTTTTCCTTTCTTCATCACTTTCTCTGTCTATCTCTCTTTCTCACGCTCTTCACGTGCTGCGCGTACTCGACAAGTATATTCAACAGTTTGTCCCAGTGTCGGTAGGACGGGGCTTAGTTAAAAGTAAAGGAGACAGATATATATATATATGTACAGTGAAGCGCATGAAATTCGCACATAACCTACAGATATTCACATTCGCGTACATTTACATATATCCGTATATATATTTTATGCCAAAAATTGTGGTTGGTTTCAGGAGGTGGTAGTGCGTGTTGAGAGCACGATCGAAGAGCCCACATACAAAAGCGATCTATGTAAATAAACATAAAAATAAAGTACGAAAAATGAGAGAAAACGTGAGACAAAGCTCGAAGGATTCTCTCCACATTTTAAATAATACTAGAGATGTATAATATAAAAAAAAATATGAAGAGTGAAGGAATATACAGAGTGTAGGAGAAGGTACAGATATATATTTTTATTTTACGCTTTACCCCATAGCCAATGAAAGAGCCACTTCGCCTTTTGTCTAGAATTTACGGGCATCAGTATATATATAAATATATATATATGTGTATAGACATCTTGTTGCCCACTTTTGCAGGTACTATGTTTTGGGTCACTTATATTTTATATTTTTCTCACCACCTATTCTTCTTCATCTCTCTCACTCTTCCTCTCTCTGAACGTTGCATCAGACAAAAAATAAAGAAAGTAGATACAAAAAAAATTGTTGGAGCATACGGACACGAATATATGCGTTTTTTACGTGATGATATGTGTGACAGAGTGTGGGTGAGAGAAAAATCGCGTGAAATGTACGACGGGAGAATGGAAAAAAAAAAGAAGCGAGGTGAGGAAAAAAAAAGTATAGGCGCGAGACACCGGGCATGTATGCAACGTGCCAGGGCGTATAATTGAGACGTACACCGAGGCATTCTATTTTTACTTTTCATCACATAGTGATAAGAAAGTATTGGTCACGTCCGATTTTGTTTTCTTTCCATAATGAGTAAAAGAAAAATTTGATATATGTGAACACCAAAATATATTCAAAAATTAATAAAAAACTATCCATATATTACATCTTTCGAGGTACTTAATTGTAAACAATAAATCAAATACCTACGAGTTATGCAATGGTAACGCACCACTGAAAAATAATTCTTTTTCATTATTCAAAGTTACGGCCATTTATCCAATTATAAATTCGATGAAATAATATTGAAATATATTTGACTGTCCATTTATCTACGCGTGCAGTCAATTTTAGTTTTATCTGACAGTGTGTAAATGATATATTATTAAATGATAATTGTAACTGCTGAACTGCTTTTACCAACGTAGATTGATTATATTTAGATTTTGCGACAATTGCGAGTCAGTATTATATTTGACTTTTCAAAGACCAGTATTTTTTAAAAACAATTTAACAATTGTTAAAGTCTATCATATTCTAATAACGAAATGTAGGACATATTTTAATCTGCAGGAAAGATTTTCGAATGTATGAATGAGGAATGAAACTAAAATGTGTGAATAGTTACTCAGGTACGTGAAATGTTTACATTATAAAACATGTGGGATTAAATTTAGCAAACAGATGTGGTTTATTCAAGTATATACACAGGATCCAGTATCAATGAATGTTGTAAAACAATTGGTGTTACAGAAAAATAACTGGAATTGCATTGAAGGATCCAAAATATTAAAATTAATGCTGTTACATGTGATTTGTCATAAAATAAAATGCGAATGAAAATTACTTTTATAAACTAACCAGTGCGATTTTTGTAATTACTGTAGAGTTTGAAATTAATATCGAGATATTTAACATCGACTGTAAGTCCACAATAAATTTATTTTCCACTGGATATTTTTTTTTACAATGTACGTCACACAATACCGAACAAAAAATATTTATACCCCGCCAATTTAAAAATCATTAATAAATATTATGAACTGCCATTCAATCCATCTTCAGTCATTTTAATTCAATCGAACATTCGTCGACTGATTAAAACACATCGGACGCTCATCTAAAGTTGCAACAGATACTCGCGCCAAAATCATGTTTACCAAAATCCTACTGTTTCATTATACAGCTGTCAGCTATAAATGGAGATGAGATCTGTCTATATCTAGAAGACTATTCTAATTTTAGAAAAAACTTTTTGCCCAAACGTATTTAATATAAATAGAATATCCTATCAAATGAGAATAATATAGTTCAATATAAGTAAAAACATACAATATATTGTATAAATAAAATCTAATTTTTCGTTCATTATTATGTTTTTGATGAATTTGAAGATAAATGCGACGATTCAGATCTAATAGACAGCAAAATGAGCGACAGGATCATTCAATTGAACTCTAAATAAAAGTTATAGGTGCGACAACAAAATTATGGCGAATTTTTATTTGACAACTTAACAATTATGATACTTAAATAAAGATCGTGCCGAACCGATTTCAACTTAGGCATGTACAACCATTTTTCAACAACGATTGCATCAAGGAAATCCAAATTATAACTAAAAAAATTAAGAGCTAATTACTCATGCATTTATTTTCAATTCAATTCATGACGTTATATGCTACATTCAACTAAAATAAAAGGAGAAACCAAGAAAGAATCAATACGTATAAAAAACAATAAAATAATATGAACATGAATTATTGGAAAATGTGTACAAGTCATGTAGAAAAATATTCATTTTTACTTTTCATCCATTTTTTTTATTATTGTGCGTAAAAAAAAAATACTAAAAAAAAATAATAAATAAAAAAAGAATTCGAGTGACTGAATCGGGTTGTTGTGATAGTCAAGAGCGTCATAGAGATACATTTACTATAACTGCACGAATCCTGAATTCTGATACCAATCTATACGTTTCGATATATATATTTATTTAGAATTGATGTGACCATACGTATATGTTTAATGATAAAACATACTACAATACATTGAATGTGAATAATATGTGTACGTGTATATGAATATATATCTGTACATATGCATAGATACATTTCAACAGTTGAAATGTTATATCTTTGATATTTATGGGCAATATTTCCGATTCAGCTGCCGCTATCGTGGCCCTTACCAGTTCAACATGTCCGCAATAAAAAACTGGATAAAATTATATCCACATCTCGCTACGGTTTTCGACCTTGCTGAAACTCGTCAAAAGTTATGAGAGACAGAGAGTGTATGCGAGCAGAGAGTGAGCTATGATGGCTGTTGACGGGATTGGCAATTCTCGAATATTTTTAGAGATGGATAGAAAAAAAAATATATATATATATATATATGAGGGATTTTTTTTTCAACTGCGATAAGTGGTTTGGAACGGTTTAATGGCCGGTAAAGTGTTGATCGAGAAAGTTACAACACACGGTGTAATATCGTGTGTGGATATTAAATTACATATAGTTCATAAAGCGTATAGTGATTTTTTTTTCATTTGTAAAAAAAATTTTTTGGTGTATCGTATATTTGATATATAAAATATTTATCATCTACATGTCCATTTACACGATGAAATATATATATATATATATGTACATATATATTGTCGCAATCCAGAAGAATTTCAATTTGTTACAAATTTATATATTTTTTTTTATTCTTTTTGCATGTTTCCTTTTTACTTTTTCTCTCTGTTTTATATATTATTCTTTTACTTGTGTGTTTGGCAACAGCTCATATCGTTCTCACTCCCTTTCAATGTATCACACATACACATACATATGGTCCAGAAAGTACGTATAGAAAAATACAATGTATTATGAAACTTTCATCCTTCCAACTTGTCTCCCATCTACCTTTCTACTACAAGTTCCAACTTATACACACTATATTATCCAAAAGTTTTCCACTTCGAGAAATTTTTAAATTATGATTTTCAGTATTTTTAAAAAAGTACAACACATACTCCGCTGAGAGAGCGAGTAAGTTAGCTATTGCCATTTCAATAAAGTTATAATATATTAAAGTAATTCTAAAAAAAAAACATGTATATATGTATATATATATATATCATAAACAAATGTATCTGTCACAATAAAAACTTCAAAATAATAAAACGTCCCCATTAACATTATTGCATGCGTTTTATTTAGAATAGAAGTTGTATGGGAATTTGAAAAAAAATTTAATAATAACAATCGTAATATCGAAAAAAAGAACAAAATTAATAATAAATAAACATATATAGATATAAGTGTATATTCTATAATTAACAGTATACTTTTTATGCGTTTTACTGAAATAAAATGGTATAAAAATGGCCGAGGGCGACGCGAGAACGAGTATGTGTACGCGCGTGTGTATGTGTATACGGGAGCTATTAACATAAAACAGAATGTGGGAAAAGCAAATATTGTGATAAAAAATAATAATAAGCGTGGCGGGGCGATACGAAGCATCCCTAGAGTTGAGGCTTTGGTGGCGATTCTCCAACGACGAATTCTCGGGAACAATTTTCTCTTTTCCATACATACATTTATATATTTCATTCTCTCTTGGTCGTTTTTGTACTAGCGCACTGCCATATCCCCCCTTCATATAAATACGAGATTTTTCTCCTCGGTATTTATGAAACTCATTCGCTTAAAACTAACTCTAATAATCGTTGAAACTAATATCCCACTTGGCTATTTCCTGGCCGACGTTATACCAACTCCCTATCGACCTTCAACCCTCACGCTTGCATCCATCTCACTGCCCTTATGAATTTTTTTCCCCCATACAACTCTTCCATTGTGCTTGTAAAATTGATCTGAATTGACCATAATTGAAAAATTATTTGAAATAATAGAAAAGTTGGACATAAATGACGAAAATTACATGATTTTTTCCATACAAAAGTGGTTTCGCCACCTCGTAAAATAGTTGAAGTTCACAAGCAAAAGTCTACGTGAAAGATATGAATTCTTCGTAATGGTAAATTAATATTTTGTCGCATTAGTAAGAAAAAATTTAAGTAAATAGACACGCCCGATACTTTTCATCACGGTTGTTTTATCGATCGAACGAATTATTTGAATAATTTTTCATTATTTTGATATCTTAATAATTTGAATAATAAAAAAAATAATATATAAGGGGTCATCACATATATACATTCATAAAAAAAACATTATATTACAATAACAAATATTACCTACCAAGGTTTGTTGACATCGGTGACGCGTTATGCGTCATCATAATGGATTATACAGTGTATTCGTATATGAAATTTCCCCACAACAGATATAAACGTCATTTTTTCATGATGTAAAAATTGTATCGAAATGTGCCATAGCAATTAATGATCCTTCGAACGTTCTTATGCTATGTTCAAAATTTCAGACTTTTTTATCAAGCCACTCCTGAGATCACGTGGCTACTATTTTTATTGCATGTGTTACCTCAATAGAAAACACATATTTGTTATCTCCAGTCAAACCGAAAGTCATATCGAATTATGGCGTCACCATTTATAACCCCCCCGATACCCAAATGCTGTGTACGAATTTTCAGATCTTTTGGACCAGCCACTCCTGAGATCACGTGGCTTCTATCTTTTTCGTCACATAAATTCTATAAAATATACGTATTTTGTTCAAAAGCGCATATAATTGTTATTTTACGGCGAACGGAAAGTCGAAACAAAATTTAACATAACAATTTATTGTTAGCTCGATAACAATTAACTCCCTATAAATTTTTAATTTGTTTGGTCCATCAGTTTTCAAGATAATCCCACTATATAAATGAAATATTCGTCCATACGCCTGCTGAAAAATACGTTTTTCATGAACGTCACCTTCAAAAACATGAAATTTTTTTTATATTATTCAAGGAGGCAATTCATTGAGCATTCATATTAAGTTTTTTTATCCGCTATGCCAGTTATTATTGTTGAAAAATGCGATTATCTTCGTGTTTTTAAATCGGACGAAACCAATACTTTCTTATCACTAAGTGATGAAAAGTAAAAAAACTCACTCAGTAAATTCGGACATTAACTGAATATAAATTCAACAAGTTGTGATTGAAATGGGATAATGTGAAACCTTGAATAGGTCAATGGGTCCCAATGAAACGATCTATATTTAATCATTTGATAAATATTTTGAATATTAGATATATATATATTGATACTATTATTATATTTTTTAGAACCCTGAAAATTAATTTTGACTGAAAGAGCATTCAAAATCGGTACTAGAGTGCTGCAACCATTTGAAGCATGAAATTGAGCCACAATATTTCAATACAAACTCCTTTATAAATAATTATTTTTGCTCTTCTATATATTCCAGTTATTAGACATATATTTTCTCTCTTAATATTGCTTAGTATGAATACGATATGTACAATTAACCAAGTAAATGTAATCTATCAATCTTATCCTATACTATCCATCAATACAACTGATTCATTCATGTACGGATACTAATCTACAATTATATTGATGTTCTGCAGATTATCAATTTGACATATATCGAAAATTGTGATTAATAAAATATGAAAAAAAAAGGAGTTTTGCTTGTCTGAGTTGACTGTTTATTCCACATCCATGATCTATAAGTTCTGAATCACGTCCACATTACTCAATTCTTTACACTCGCTACTCACCGTTAATTAGTTTTTTTTTCAACTCGATAACATACATACATACATAAACACCATAAATTAATAATTCAGCTACAAAAATGAAACAATTTTTGTATGGATCAATAAAAGGAATAAACAAACGAATTTATTTTATCAATTAGTTAATGTCAAATTTGATTTCAAAAATATAGAGGGGTGCACAATTAAATTATATATTCATGCAACTTCACATTCAGTTATTTTTAGTGGATACATAGTGCATATATATGTTAATAATGAATATAACAATACTATATATGAATATCAATGAAACAGAGTTTGAACAATTACTTTTCTTTATGTCAAAATGCATAAAAAGTTATTGTGAATTTTTATTAAATGGATATTCACTAATGTTAAAAGGGAGAGAAAAAAAAATTAAATCAAATATATATACATATATATTCCTCATTTTCATGTATATATATGTATTAAAAGGAAGTCTTGGCAACGAAGTGAAATAGAAAGAACGAAAGGAACAGGAGAGAAACTGGCGTTGCAGACACTGACGTAAACCGTAACGATAACGATTATGGATGCAGTTACCCCGGGGGCGTTCTTTCTCAACGATTACGCCCCTGAAAATTATTACTCGCAATAACGTTCCGCCTCTATTACTATTATCGTTATTATCATTATTATTATTGTTATTATATTTCAACGATAGTTATACATTCAAGTACAATCTTTGTACGAGGAACACATGAGCGTGAGAGGGAAAGCGTAAGGGTGACCAAGAGGGTAAGGGATGAAAAAGTTATATGTATCGAAAGCTTCATCATAAAAAAAAAAAAAAGACAAACATTTATATATATATGAATTATTTGGTTTAATAAGTTAATGAAAGGAAATGAATGAAATTGGCTAGAGTATTTTCGTTTTTCAACTTTACGAATTCGTAGTAGAAATCACTTTAGTCTACTAAATAATATTTTTCCACAATAAATACTGTAAAGTGTATGATTTTGTTTGTATACAAGATTATTTGAAGTTTTGAGAAGTGCAACATTGGAATAAATGATCGGAAAATCAATTTTTTTTACACTATCAAATTTATAAAAAGAATAAAGCCATATTATTCTTCGTAATATATAATTGAGAAACGTGGAGAATTTAGGTAATTTTATATTGTACTCATCATTGAAATCGCAGCTGTGAAATAAAAATATTAAATTAATATGTTGTCGAAGTAATGTGAATAAAAGATGCTAATGACATATGGATGGAATTATTGCGTGAGTATTTTGAATATTTCGTACAGCAGAGTAAAATTTGTTAAAAAATATATAACGAAAGAAATTAATTTTTTTACTTTGCAAAAACCAATTGAAATTTAATACTGGATTATTATATTTATTTTGGAATAGCGCATTTTACATTGTATCATCACCTCTTCAATAGACTGCAATTTTTATTTTTTTTTTCTTCCGTTATTTACTTTTTCAAACTGTTATTCATTTGGTGCATAATTATCTGACGTACTCTGTACAATTGTATAATATAGGAATGTACTTGAGCATGTTGAGTCACGAATTACAGATGTAACTAAAGACATAAACATAGGAGGGGGGACGTAGACGATAAAAAAAATGAAAAATAAAATAAAAGAAAGAATGAGGCGACGGCGAAATGAGTATCCGTTAGTCGCATTTCTAATGGGAATTTATTGGAAGGTTGGGCACATGAAATAGGCGAAAACAAAAATGAGAGAATGAGAAAAAGAAAGTGAGAGAAAAGAAAAGAGACGAAGAAGAGGAAGAACGAGTTCAGGGTACCCTTATTCGTTTGGGGTAATTACGAGATTAGTGGTAATAACTCGACTTCGAAGAGTAATATAATATAATATAAATAATAAAACAAAAAATACATAGATATATAGAGCTATATTCAAGTTGTATATTTGAAGATAAGTATAATTAAAAATAATTACTTGATTGGATTTTAAAAGAAAAAAATTGGAAAAGAAAAAAGCATTTCTCATTTTATTCTTCATCCTTTTCTTGAATTTATCACTGACAACCCCTCAATCGACCACATATATATTATATAGGCCTATCATTTTATTTATTTTTATGTTATATTATTACTTTTTGCAGTAATTTTTCCTTTTATGTCATTATATATTATTGCTTTTCATATCGATTTCCTCGGATATATTTCATGCTATGAAAAAAAATAGTAATAAATAATAATGATAGTATGAAATAAAATTCTCTTGCAAATTATTAACAATATGAATTACTAAAATTTACTTTATTAATATACCCATGAAGCAATATATTATATTTTTGTTTTTTTTTTCGATTTCAATACGTTACAATGAGTCATAAACAAAAATATAATTGATCGTATTGTATATAAACAATTCATATGTTGATAACACACACACACACACACACACACCCACCCATGTATATATATAATATCTTATGCTTAAAGAAATAATGCGCCTGGAATGAAACAAAAAATATAATGGAAGCAAAAAGCGATGGTTGAATGTCACGCATATAGCTATATTCACATATATACGTACAAACTAACTTATATTCTGTCATCAGCTGTGCTCTCCACAATACGATATACATATTCACAATTGTATCATTTGTGAACAATTCCGTACTCGATAAAAGTAATATAGAGGGAAAGTAAATGAAAAAGACACGAAGAGAAACAAAGAATTAACGCAAATGTTCTATAGCCCAGTTCAATTTAATATACACAAATGCATACCGCACTGGATTTCAAATCTGACGCGTCACTTTTACACACCGCTCATCACACATTCACTTAGTATTATCCGTAAAATGTTTAGGTATCATTAAACCACAATTTCAAATACTGTTTCATTATTTAAAACGCATAGTGATGATACGTCAAACAATACAAGTGGAGCACGTTGTAATATATTCCGCATTTATTTATACATATGAACATGACAATATTGCATTGCCCTCTGGCGAATAAAATCATTTAGAGTGTCACCTGGCGAGCGCGTGGGTTAACTACAATTCAGCAAAAGTGATATATGAAAAAGTGCGCTTATATAACAGAGTTTGAATAAGTGGTAAAATATATACATATATATTATGTATTATATATGTAAATACATAGGTACGATAAATCAGTATATATCGGCGTCCGGCGACTGAATTGCAAATGAGTTATGTTTTTAAAAGAAATGAAAAGACAAGAAAAATATTGTAAAAAAAAAAAAGAATAATGATAAAAAAAAATGATAAAAAAAAAATACATAAACGGTGAACAAAAATTAAATATTACAAAATAAAATAAAAACTTTTTTTCGTGTTGTGTATGCACAAATGCATTTTGTCCGTTTGCACGGTGACCGAAAAGAAAGAACGAGAGATTGATCGAATGAGAGAGGGCGAGACAGAGAGAGAGGGAGAGAGAGAGAGAGGATACAGATGTATACTCGATTCTCTTTCACTTTTCTTTTACTTGAGAGAGGATATAATACGCTGTGTCTACACAGAAGGAAGGGCCAGCAGCAGCAAAAGCAGCAGCACCGCATACACATACACACTTAAATTTATACATATATATATATATGTATAAATTTATATATTATATACATATATATATATGTATAAATTTATAT
>CAJUYH010000264.1:0-15260 GCA_910591685.1 Galerucella tenella | reverse complement strand
TTATGGCACACGTATATGTGTCGTAATGTTGCATATAATGTATGAGTACATGTATCTATTTATTTATTTATTTATTTATTTATTTATTTGTTTGTTTCTTTCTCATCTGATATATGAATATATCATTTTTACGATTATAATAAATTTTTATATGTGTTTCCGTTTGTATTTTTAATATCTGTCGTCTCGTAATCTACGTTTCTCATGTTTAAACAAATATATTTGTATATATGTTTATTGTAAATATATCGCAAAGTTTTTTTTCCTTTCTATTACTGTTCATCACGTTATGATAAGAAAGTATTGGTTTCGTCGTTTTTTTTTTGTTTCTATCATGATTATCCGAGTTAATGCACACTATTGCCAATATTATCGCAATGGCAATTACCTCGATATAGATCGTTTAATCAGTTTAGTCGGGCGCGTTATCGCATTTACTTACAGATCAACAATTTTCTTTTGTCCATATCCAACTTGGTTGTATGGTGCATTTATATGTATAAATAGTATACGTGCACTTGAAAGACTCACCTGAAACAGAAAAGGAGAAAAGCAAAGTTGAATAAATATTTTTTCGTCTATTATTAAATGACGGAATAATAATAAAAAAAAAAAAAATTTGTTAGAAGAAAATTATACGGATATATATATGGAATGTATTTCTAATTTTATATTATTATATCGATGTCCTAATTCTTTTTGTTTCAACATAGATAATTTTAGCGAGAATGGAAGAGATCGGCCATTGTAATGTATTACGTTATATTTATATTACATAGATATATATATATATATATGCACATATGAACGCACATGTATGTGCGCTTGTACATTTATATATATTAAAGTGTAGAACGCGGAATTATACCTAACACGAGATAAAGTGTACCCTGGGGACACAGCAATTGTCTCAATTGCCGAAGGACAGAGGCCACGTGTCAGCGACGAGAATATATTCTGATATCATAATACACAATTAGATAAATTATTAAAATTTATTCGCAATTTATTTTATTTTATTTATTATATTTTTTTCTTTTTCAAGTATGCATTAACAATAAATTATTTATTGCACAGTTATGTTATGCATAGTATAAACAAAAATGTAAATTTTCTCAAAGTCTGTTTTGACGTGGGCACGTTAATAAAATTAATTTTACTGCTCACTTCCTTCACTAATATACTGCGCAATTATTATTATTTTCTTCAATATCAATTCAATAATTTATATATCTGCGTAGAATTCTTGATATTGCATCAATTCTATTTCCACATTTAACAAAATCGTATATTATTAAATGCGCAAATGAATTTGACAAAGTGCGAATTAAATATAATGTACCGATGAATTTTTAAATTTTCAGCGCAAATAACTCGCAACAATTACCCAAAAATGAAGTATACTTCAAAGTACTGAGTGCCCCTTAAAATGATTCCGACTGCTTTATATATTGAAGAAAGACGTGACTTTTTTCTTCTCTCCATTTATTTTTATATTTAGCATTATCGATGATTTTTGCATACGAATTTTTTATCTGAATAATATCCACAATGAGATATATATATATATAAAAATTTATAACGTCAATCTTTGCGATACTTTTTTTTCAATAAAAAAAAATAATAATCCTATGGATATGCAGGTCTACAGCAGACTTGCAAATATATATAACACTCACAAAGTTCATGCATATAGACATAAATATACCTATGCAAAGAAATATATATACTTGTGCATATACAATGTAAATATATCTTCAAGTCTATGCTCTCTCACATTTACCCTCAATTTTTTTTTCCAATCCAACATACCACCACTCATCTTTTTCCACTCATTTTTATCGGGAAAAAAGGGAGGAGAAAAAATATAAAAACGCAGGAAATTAAAAAAATTAACTTACAGAATATTCAGACATGAAATAAAAGAAAGAAAAAAAAATTATCAAATAAATAAAAATAAAAGCCAATGGAATGAAAAATAAAAAAATAAAAATCGGAAAATCTAATAACACGAGCAATCGAGTTCTTCGGTTAATTCCTTCATATGTGTATACACACGTATATATATATATATATATATGCGCGCACACACACACACACACACACTAATATGTCAATCGGAGAGTGCAAGGGATTGAGAGATAGAAGGCAAACGAGAAAACGTGAAGAATAGAGAGAGAGAGCGAGAGAAGTGTACCGGGGATGGTACAGACACACACACATATATAAATATATATATATATATATATAAATCGCAAGGGGCGACTTGTAATATGCGAAGCAATGGGAGCAGTATACGATGCACTTAGTCGGTGGCTTAACAGGATTACTCAGTAAAAGTCGTATGTGGATATGCCCACGATATATATAAGAGAGAGCTAATGAGTGAGGGTGGAAATGCATAATGGGAAAAGCGCTCGCAACAGAGACGGACAAATAGAGCAAGACAGAGACTATAAGCAAATGACTGAGTGACGTATAGATGATAGAGTGAGAGAAACGACGAAGAACGTGGAGTAGAAGGAAATGGCGAATATGCGAAACGTCCGCATTTTACGAAAGCCCCATAGCATACATGTGCGCACACACACACACACACACATATATATATATATATTAGATATATATATATGTTTGATATATATAAGTGCATATATTGTATATGTATATAAGCAACCGACAATGCCTGCTAGTATGAATGGAATGCAAATATCACTCAGCCGGTAATGCGAGGTAATCAATTCTCTACTCTCCCCCATTTTCCTCTCTCTCTCTCGCTCGCTCGCTCGCTTTCCCTCTCTCTCACAACCTCGCCCTTCACTCGCTCTTCATTTCCCCTTATGTCCAATCAAGAAATTATCGATCCGTTTTGTGTATTTTGCTCTCCCTCTCACTCTATCGCTGTATTTTTTCCTTCCATATCTGCAATTAACTCTTTCTCTTCACTTGCACCCTTCGATTATATATATATATATATATATTTATATTTATATTCTTGGACACCCTTCACTGTTTAATTCGGTTCCATTCAAAATTTCCGCCGTTGATAAAAAAGAAAAAAAAAAGCAAAACAACACGAACATTTAGACTTTTCGTGACAATTTTTATAATAATCAGTTTTAATTTCATGTAATTCAATTGAATATTGCATTCAAGATATTTGTTCGAAAATCATCAAATGGTTTATTTTTTTAAGAATAATTCCGCGCAATTATTGGTACAATAGTTATTTCCACAGAAATGAAATGCGTACTTGGCTGCATTTATTGACGACTAATGCTAAAAAATCAACAATAAATACAGATAAATTATTCTGTAAAATACTCATTTTTTAATATTGAAAAATAATCGTTCATGAAAAATCCGGAATACGTATTAAAACAATATACTTCATAAAATATTCTTCTTCATAACAATCCACCAAAATTTTAATATAAATTTACAAAAACGATATATGTAATGAAAAATAAAAATTGCAATTATTATGGTTTATATTAAATTGACATATAAATGTATTTCATAATATGAAAATCGATATGATTCTCAAATAGTATTGCAAGACTGTTTATATATGCAATAGTATATATACAATATAACAACCTCCTCTCTCTATTTTTTCATCCCTCATTTCTTCCTGTTATACAAACACATATACATATCTATAGATATACATTTATATGTTGTTATATATACATATATATTGAAAGTGTATTTACGAACATCCGCACGCAGTAGATTGGTCATAATATCTATACGAAATAGCTCTAGCCATTAAATATTTCAGTGTACTGCATTCATCATTTTATATTTTATGTTCATCGTTATACAATGTGGGCACACATACATGTAGGTATACGTGGGCATACACAATCGACAAATATCAACTTGTATTAGTGCATTGTTATATTATTTTATTCTCTATCGAGTTTCGTTTATTATCTCATATTATTTTTTCTAGAACAAATGAAATTTTCGACAACATATCACAAATTGTAATGGAGCAAGAAGATACATTTTTATTGTGATTTCTGCAAATAATTTCATGTTTGAAAAAAAAAATCATTCCAATATAAATTTAATTAATTTGAATAATTCAATATATGTATTTGTATAAACAAATGTGGATAACTGTTTTTTTTGCGTCACTTTAAAATATAAAAGAATGGATTTCGTCAACTGCATATTGACTGTGCGCGTATATATATAAAAATATATATATTTTCAGTTGGAGATTTTAATGCCACAAAATATGCGGTTGGAGGGATTAAATGCCCAATAAATTTTACAACAAAACATCGACCACAATTATGTGCAATTAAAATAAAAAAAGGCGGGAAAACAATTGAACATAAATGCGGAAAAATAGCTATTGGCAATTTAACAAAATTTATCGTCATTATTAATAATAAACAAAACTTGGAATTAAATATGAAAGAGGAACAGTAAAAAAGATATAAAAAATAAAAAAACAAACAATAGACAACTTTTCAAATAATGACGATCAGTATAGAAACAATAGAATATATTAAAAAATAGGGGGGAAAAAAAAGCGAATAGTAATAATAAAAAACGGACATGAAACACGAGATAGGGGATTCATATAGACATTATATATGTATATATATACATACATATCCATATATATATATATATATATATGTATGTATGTAAACCTACTCGTTTTCTACGTGGAATGACTATTGGAATCAATAACGCCCGCAGTCATTCGAGGAGTCATCGAGGCAGTAGTATACAGACATGCACGCACATAAGTATGCTTTATTATTTATTATCATTTTTCTCCCCTTTTTTTAGTTTTTAAATATCCCAACCTCTTGGCATGAGACACTTTTTCACTTTTCTGCTCTCGCGACAAAGAAAAAAAAGTAACTTTCATACAAAAAGACACACACATGACTTTACACAAAACAAAATTCAAGCGCAAAACGCATACATATTTTTGTTTCTTTTTTTACAAGAACGAATAATTTCCCCTCTGCAGGACAACAGGATTTTAAATATATATACATGCATGCATACATGCGCGCAAATACACATATAGATATATATATATATATATATATATATAGGCCTACTAGTACATCTCTCCACATTGGTTGTAGAACAATGACAAACCGTAAAACAATGCTGGATATCACTGGAAAAATTCCAAAAAATGGGAATAATAACAAATGGAAACATTTATATAGATGTGTATCTATTATACGTATACAAATGTGGCAATGGTGGTGGCGGACATAGAAAAAAAAAATATGCTAAGAGAGGAGAGAGCCAGAGAGCGAGGGTGAAAGAGGGGACGCGTTAGGTTCGCGAGCGTGCATGGACGTAAACACATGGGGGGGGATTGACGGGGATAAAATGGGTGAAAAAAAAATATGTAAAAAGCTTCGACTCGAGCGTGTGCAACGCTTTCGTCAGGGACAATACGCGACGATGAATGCCTATTTTATTTATCTGTAACAGGCGTTCCATAAAGCAAATAACACACAAGTGTAACGAGAAAAAAATATTTCAACCTCAATACCATCATCATTGTCGTTCATACAGCTAGCTACGTACCCTCAAATATCCATACATATATATATATTTATATGTGTGCGTGTGTGTGTATATACATATAAAAAAAAAAATTTTTTCTCTTTTCGTCGGTTTATTATTTTTTATTATTCACCTATTGTCAGTTTCATTTTTTATTTTTATTCGTATCCAGTGTTCATACTCTATTATTTTGCTTTCTTTTTTGCATCAGTATTCATGGACAAAAAAATATATATGTGTGTGTGTATATATAAATGTCACCCCTTCTATATGCCGTGGTGACTCTCGCAAAATCACAAACAATACTGAAAGTAGATAAAATAAAGTGAAACAAAACAACAAAAGAATAAAGAAAATAAAATTGAATGGGTCAAGCGCAATTTTTACCAAATCTAATTTTAAAAGTCACGAGAAATTTTGGGAGCGACGAACCTACGGACGAAAGGAATAACATATATGTGTAATTCAAGTATTTTTAGTATTTCGTCAAAAATGAATTTTCAACATTTTATCGAACGCTATAGAAAACCGATGTTTTCAATTGACTATTTGAAGAAATAATTATTTCATTTATAAATTCGAAACAAAAAATACACATTAGTGTTTTCCATTGTAATCAGATTTAAATTGCGAAATTTAAAAACCAAATTTTTCTTTTCGAATGGTATTATAGGAAAAAGAAAAAAAAAATTCATTTATTAGAATTGAATAGAATAAACTGTAATCCATAATATTATAGTTGAAGAAAAAGAACGGCAATTTATTTATCCAAATGAAATAATTAAAAGTACAATGTGGGTGTAGAAAAAAAGAAAAGATTTCCATGAATGAAAAACTATCAAATCACATAAATAGATAAATAAGTAAAGTGAAAACAAAAAATATTTCAACCGCCAAACAAAAGGAATGTAAATGTGCGGTTGCTTGGACAAAATTTCAATTGACATCATCTCTCGAATTTGATACGGTAACTCGTAATTGACCACCAGAAGCGGCGAGCAAAAAAAGAGTAATAAAAGACTAACGAGAGACAGAGAGATGAAAATGTAATAGAAAACCTTTTGCTGATGGTAAGGATTTTTAAAAGGGCGAACGAGAAAGGCATGAGAAGCGAAAAAAAATACATTGGAATGAAGGTGGCGGAAAAGTGAATGAATGTGAGTAAAAGGTAAGGGCAATGTAAAGAACATAAAGAGTGAAACAGGGAGAAAAAAAGTGGGACAAAAAGCGAATAGTCAGTAGTATAGAGTGTGGTCGGTTCAGGTCCGGTCGTGTTGGAGGTGTGTGCCAAAAACTATATAACCTGTTGCATATACCTACGTCGACACGAATGCCGAAAAACGCCCCTAGCTTCTACGTTCATTCTCTTTCTACATGTATACATTTGATATATACCTATATATAAATACATATATAGATCATTCAACGTTATATTTCTCTCAATTCTCAATATTGTGTATATATGTATATACGATGCTGTAGGTATAATATTGAGGACGCTATTGAACTCTACCATTCGACGAATATTGGTTGGAAAAATTGAGAAGAGAGAAATAAAATAGAAGAATGAAAAAAATAAAATAAAATATGACGAAAAACACTTGAATGACACATGGGTCGCGACATCGATTTGCTTTTCAAAGACTTATATACTTGAAAATGTATGAATTTCCTGGTTTTATTGATCAATAAACAGAGAGAGCTAGAATACATTTTGATTTTATGGTGAATTGTTGAGATAAATTGGCGAATTGCAATATTTTTTATTGTTTTTACGATGTAGTATATTAAGTATCGCAATTATTTAATCAAAAGCTAAATGTGTACATTGACGTGGATGTTTATATTATTATTTGTTTTATTGTTAATAGTGCATGAGAAATGAATTTGAAGTGGTATTGGTAATGGGTGAAGTGATACATTTACTAAAAGGATAAAGAAACTTTCGCGTTTTTATTACAAGCCCCATGATTTCGAAGATTTGCCTAAACCAAAAATATAATATAGTGAAATTAGCCAGTTCTTTCTTTATTCCACATTTCAATTGCATTTCGGATTCAACCACAATTAATATCCAATTAATTCACATAATAAAAATTACACGACAATTTTCCAGCTTCTCAAAATAATTTCACATAACCATAAAAGATGAAAGGACTTTTCATTCATTCCATTCCCATATCATTTCATTTCAATTTCGGAATCGACAAACCATACATATCTATGCATTGTTTAACAACAATATATAATTACACCCTTCAATTATTAACAAAACCAAAAAAAGATATAATTCTACCCTCTTTTATTCGTTATTCCTCTTCTTTCTTTCTTTTTCATTCCTTTTTGATTTTTGTTGTTTCGCCAAGTCCCTTTCACTCTTGGATATAATTAGCTATACTCAATTGAGTAGAAACTCCATTGGACCATTTTACTTATAGATACCTACATACTTTGACACATTCACCAGACTTGATATACCAAATACAAACTCACATAGGCGTTCTTTTACTTGTCTATATACACGTGTCCATGTTTATTATGTTTATATGGCTGCATACACTGCCTATATATTGACTCCATACACAAGTCTATATGTCTGCCATCCGGTTTGCATTCATCTTTCCTCTTTGCTCCTCATATCTCTACAATATATACCAACCGCCACTGACGCCACCCATCAGCCCGCCCTCATGTGTATTTTTATGAAATCATTGTTTCGTACGACAATACACCGGGATGAGGTGAGCGCACAATGACTGGCATCGGTAGTCGTTGGATGACAACATGAGAAGAGGGACAGCATCAAAAAAAATAAAAAGAAAGAAAAATGAAAAAAGACCAGCATCAACAAGGAAGAGAAAGGGATTGGCGAATCAACGACTACGACCAGTTTCTGATGCATGAAGGGGTTCGTCAATGTTGCAAATAGAGAGAAAAAAAAAAGAAATAAAACGAGAGCAGGCAATAGTTAGAGAGAAGAGCAAAGAGGCCTGTCTGTCTCTTTCTCTCTATCATTCTGTCGTTCGCCATTTCTTTCTCCCATTTCGTGTTCCGTTTTCTGTGTTTTACGCTCGTTCACTTCGAAATCCTTTGTTGATGACTGTCGATGAAACGATGACATATTTTTCCGGTTTTTCACTCGCGGCACGGCCTCGGGCCTCTTATTCACGCACAAGTCCTTCTACTACACATATAATGTATAGTGGGTATGTAGTCATCTATATATTCGCGCGCGTTCTACTTTTTTTAATTTTTTTTCTTTATGTTTTTGTTTTTTTGTTCGACTTTTTTCTTTTTTTTTTCACGTAATGACTCTTCCGTCTTTCTTGCACAACGTGACGGTAGCAATTTTACGTTGACGACTATAGATTTCGATGACTTTGCGCATGAAATAAAAAAAAAATTTTTTTTCTGCTTTATTATCCGTTTTTTTTTTTTTTTTCATTTTTTTATTGTTTGAAATATTTTGGCGGAACTTTGATGTGAGGGTATAACAATGGGTTTGTGCGTGAAAACAAAATCAAAAAAGTGAAGAGGGCAGAAAAATTTTACGATTGACAATATATATGAATAATTGATAACTATTGAAATAAAATAAAAACAAAAATAGATATAAAAATGAAAGAGGACCATTTGCAAAAATATTGAAATCATTATATAGAGTTTTGATGGGCATAAATAGTTAAATGACGAGGGTACTGAAAAAATCAAATTTAGTTTTAGAAAGGGAATAACAAAAAGACTTAACGAACCACTATAGGTAACGTCGATATTTTTTATTTCATTATTTTTTATTTTTTTATTTTTTTTTTGTGGCTGTGTTTCATATTTTATGCAGAAAAACCAATGCACATGTACATTGTAAAATGCATTAATTATCAGCATTATTACTATGAATGGGGGAAAAACATAAAATAATTAATGAAAAATTACAAAAAAAAACTAAATAAATGGTCAAAATGGCGTAAAACATTAAGAATAAATAACGAATTGACCAATAAATAAAGCGTTTATATATATATATTTTAATATCTTGCCGATTTGATGAAAAATTTTTGATTGATATTCTTTTGGCATACGAGTTCGTTAGCAAAAAATAAAAATGGACAAATCATAAACGAAAAAATAGTAATAGTAAAATAAGAAGGTAAAAAAAAAACAAAAAAAGAGAAAATGATAATAAAATTGTTGGTGAGTATTTATATACACATAGTGTTGATGCATTTAACGTCAATCGCTGAAGTAATACTACAAGATATAATATATTGTAGCACATTGAACCCAATCAAGTGACCGTCGTAAATTTATATCAGACGTCACAAGAACATGCGTACTCACTTAATAACAAATGTGAAATAAACTCTGAATACATAAAAAATAAAAATAAAAATTGAAGTAACACACATGTAAATATTTAATAATAAGTAATACTGATTAGTTATTTACAGGAAATCTGTTTTCCAAAATACTTGTTCATTTTTTTAACATGATTTTGTCATTGTTTTATGCACCAGTACTGTTTCTATAATTTATGCCAGCAAACATTGCTGCCACGGTAGCACACAACTCAGAGTTATTGTCCGAGAAAATAATGTGATAATGGCCAAATATATGAGGAACATATTTGACAATAATTATTTGAAATATTAATTGAGAATAATAGCATTCTCATATTTTCAGTGAATAAGAAATGTTGTCCAATAATTACAATTACAATCGTTAAAGATATATTCAGTTAATCGAATTTTGGGTGAGCATTGTATAAATTGTCATTTTTAAATGTAAAATTAATATATATATTCAAAAATGATATTAAAGTCTATATCACTAGTCATCCATCTAATACTTCTTACACATCATATATGCTCTTTTTTATATGAAAGTAAATCAAATTACTTTCCTCTACTTCACTTTCAGCCATTTTTCCAAAATGCTAAATTTGAAACACGCAAACATAGAGTTATATCAATTGTTGCCATCAAATATCTGTCAATAAAATATGACAAATAATAAAACGATGAACAAAAATAAATACAATTGTGGAAACAGGACTTGACGTACTTGTAACAGTGAGCCTACTGGTTGTCAACTATTATCACTATTATTTTTTGTTAAATATATATTCATTTTTTCAGGAGATTTAAGACAGAAGACATCTATTTTTGGAATTTAACCGTGTGGGAAATACAATCCATTTAACGAATATTTATAAACACAATTCCACAGGAGGAAACATATTGAAACACGCTGTTGGTCCAGTGGAGGCAGATGCGCCCGATGATATATTAACGCCAACTGTGCGCCCGATACTGTACCGAATAAATTATAGAATTATTGTTTTATCAGGGGCTGGCGTTGTGCACCACGTAAATGTATATTTTATATGTATAAACCATATTCTCCATTAACCATTTCACGACTACAAATGCAACAGAGATTATATACATAAACATAATATTTATTATATATGTATATATATTATATACGCAAATACTTCAAACAGCATAATTGAATAAATAATCTCAATTAAAGGTGTATAATACAGTGATATACCGATATAAATTTCTTTTCTACGTACATATATTGGAATTAATAAATATCCCTTTAATGAAATAATATCACTGTATCAATTAATTAATTAATTTTTATTTATATATATATGTCATTGATATTATTTATTGTAGTAAATTACATCAATTGGATAAAAACCATTGGTGCATTTATTATTGTTCAATTGTTAATATTTCCACTTTTTTTCTTTCCCTCCGATTTTTCTTTTCATTCAATATTATAATTACTTATATTAGCTTTAGTTTCAATTTAAATAATTGTTGCCAACGTCACCCCTTGTGCGCGTCACTTAGCTGGCTATAAAATAGCGAGAGTTAAACAATAAAAATATGAAAATGATGAAGGAGACGGGGGGAAAAGGAATAATAATAAATTCGCCAAAAAGTATTATATAGTCGACAAAGAAAGAAAGAGCGAAAAAAAAATATTAATATTGAAATAAAATGAAATAAAATGAAATAAAAAAATGGAGAGAAGCGAGGCCCTCGTTAAAATATCAGTCGTCGTATACGACGAGCGGGGAATATATTTTAATATTTCAGAATACATTAAACTTTATCGTTCGTTCCCGCTTCCCCCAGTCTCATGGTCTGTCTGGTTTCACTTTCTCCCTTCCTCTTTCTCCATCTATCTCGTTTTCGTCATACTATTTTTCGCGACCACGCGACTAGTATCGTCCACTCCTCAATCATTGTATTTATATAAAATTTGGAATAGATCAATCCTATATACAATTTATATAAGTAAAAATAAATTAGTTGAAATAACTTGAAGAATACATTGGGTATTTCACTTTGATTCAGTAATCTGGTCATTTAGATTTTCAATTTTATATAACTATATGGTGAAAAACTATATTCAATATTTATTGTGTCATATTCCGAAATAAAATAATTGTAACGTTATCCGTTCATTTCATCAAATATCGAAATGAAAATATCTGTGGTACTTTACAGCGTTTTATCGAAGAATTGTTTATGTAATTCAAAAAAACAAAAAAAACAGTCAATAAATCAGCACACTCTATATTGCGATTATATTGCGTCTGTATTTTTGTTTATTTATTCAATTTATTCAGATACCTCAGGATAACAATTTTTATTTTTCACAAATTGATATCGATTATGAAAATATTGATCCAACCTATTGGCAAAAAAATAGAGAGTATAGAAGTAGCGTTTTATATGAAGAAGAAATTTTTATTTCGTTTGGATGATTAACAAAAAATGTTAGATTGAAATAGCGGTAGACTTTTTCTGGATAATAAATGGCTGAGTTAATATGAAATAACTCATGTATATTCAAGACATTTAGTTGACTAATCCTGTTAACGTCTTCTCTTTAATACAATTATTATATGTATATGTATATGTATATTTATATTCAATCGGCCAGAAGCTGTCAGCTATATATACCTACTCTCGAGTAAAATTGTAAAAAAAAAAACAAGAAATAGATAAAAATTCAGACTAAGAGGGAAGAGTGAAGAGGAGAGAAAGATAAAAGTGACCGACAAAAGTGCACAAAAAAAAAAAAAAGAATAAAAGTTTTGCTTAACGGTTATATTCAGAGAAATTTAATATTAATATATTCTGTCGGAAAGTTTTTACAATATTCACGTGGCATTGTCAGTACGATAGGTTGGACAATAAAAACCCCTGTACTCATTTATGACAAGCGATGTTTTCAGCTCATAAGGATAGAGAGAGAGAAAGATGATAATGCACGTCGTGACATTATTTATACAAAAAAAAAAACAAAAGAAAAACAAATTAAATATCTATTATATATATAACTATAGTTATTCGTATAATTAAATTATATTATCACTTTTTGAAGAAAAATTAATAGCTAAATCGAAAAGGATAATCGAAATGATTGTCAAAAAATTCAATGAATGTCGCACCTGAAATATCTCATTGAATAATATTTTGTCTATAATTACAGAAAGCAAACAATGGAATTAGGTGAACGCTGTATTTTTACTAGTATGGACCAAATTATTTAATTTAATTATTTAATTTGGTCCTCGCTCAAATGAAGAAGCCGAAAGTGAAGAAGTATCATTTGCAATATAATTGTGCATATCGTTTTCTTGAAATTGAAACAGTTTGAAAAATAGATAGGCGCCAACCCTATTTCGCAATAACTACACCGAATAACGATAGCACTTCCGTGACTATCGATATATATATATATATATATGTGGATAGAATTTTCGTGCACGTATTTAGTCGTCCTGGAATACAAGAAGGGTGGCGGCTGTTCCCAGTTGCTCCAGAGCCACTGATAACTTTACAGAAAAATTAACTTTATTATCGATAAAATTAAATAATAATAATAAATGAAAGAGTATAATAAGATATTTTGGACAGAGAATCTATTGCTGAATTTTCGTGAATAGATACCGGCATTTTCTTTATTAAACAAATTTCACTCAAATTTATTGAATGCATCTAAATTGGTATAAGGGTTGTTTGCCCAACAACGAATGAAACATGGTCGCGATAATCCAAGGCCATATGTCCGATATCTATATCATCCACACATTCGTACATACACAATCAAGAACTGAGCTTCTTCCACTTTATATGATTTATTAGACTTGAAAATTAAAGTAGTTGTCTTGTGACAGCACTACTCACAACAGTTTATTTTTATTCATGAAAAAAGATGAGAGCATACTATATAGCAATATCTTTTGTATTACATAGAATGAATACTTTTATCTGGATTTATCTCCACTTCACACCCGTACATAGAGATTATTCGCACAAATGAACACACACCAATATACACCGATCGAAACAACACAACATATGTCCACGAATATAGCAATAGTTGTAATGTTTTTATGTTTATGATATTTGTAAAAACTAAACGATGTCATGTATCTTCATTTTCTTTTTATCGTTTTTGTGTCTAGTTGTCCTCTATTTTTCTTTTTATTTTATATAATTTTCCAATAAAATGGTAAATGCAAATCCAACAATAAAATTAAAAAAAAAAGCCAATGTCAAGCAAATGAGTATAAATAAAGTTCATGAAAAGCTCCGGTTTTTCAATGCAATTATCACCATTTTTGAACAGTTGATCTGTTTTTTAGTTTTTCCAGTATATGAATACAACAATTTGAATTATTTATTAATAATCACTTGGAATGTCAAAATTCTATAATTAAACTCCAATTCTACATAGTTTTAGTGAAAACAGTATTTTATATCTATATCCATTTGCTGAATTATTATTTAATATAGAAACCGTGATATCGGTTCCGTGAAGTGACATTAAAGAGAAGAAAAAAAAACTGTTTAAACCAGCAAATCTCATAATTGATTTCACGGAAAAAAAAAAGATTTTATTTTTAAGACAAAACTAAGAGGAAATGTTTTAATTGAAATAGCAATCGAACATTTCTAAATGATAAGGAGCAGAGCATTAATATAAAACGCCTCGTATATATAAAATGATTAAAAAAAAAAAATGGAAAATAAATTGAAATTATTCCTCTCATTTTTTATATGGATAAAAAAAAAAAAAGAATAGAGGAATGAAATTTATATATTCTATTTTATATTTCCATTCTTTCGTTTTTCTCGTTTTCATATTTCTCATTTCCACACCCCGTTTTTTCCACTTTTATTTCCACTACGGACCAAAACAGCTCCAGGGGACGTTTGATATCGTGTGAATTGAGGAAAGGCAGAAGCGCACATACCCACACACACACACACACATACACACACACGCACGCAGATATACCAGCAGTGTTATACTACAGTATACATATATTTATATATACCAACGAAGAATTCAAAGTAAACACCGCGCGCGTCAGTACAATCGCAGTAATGGTGTGAGAGAAAAATGGTGGGACTGAACGCGCCATGAGACGACGTGGGAGGCTAAAAAGAGAAAGAAGAAAAGAAAGCAAGTGAGAGGGAGTGTGCGTGTGTGTATGTGGGAGAGAGAGGGCGATAGATAGAGAGAGGGTGCGAGCCGAAGTAAAGTCTTCTGGTTAAAGTAATTACGCACCGCACCAGCTGCTGTGGACTTTAAATTATAGAAATTATAAAATGCGCCAGGGAAAACGCTCTCATTGCGCGTTCACTCTCACTGTTTTTCTCTCA
>CAJUYH010000263.1:0-66987 GCA_910591685.1 Galerucella tenella | reverse complement strand
TTAAATATTTCTCATAAACGCGTAATCGCCAGACACTTGGAGAAAAACTCCAGAAGTCTTGAACAACTATTGTTCCAAGATAAATGCGCCAGTGTCTTCGTGTATAATATTAAAAATGGCATAATGTAGTCGTCTCTAAAAGTTTTAAATATTTCTCATATACGCGTAATCGCCAGACACTTGGAGAAAAAACTCCAGAAGTCTTGAACAACTATTGTTCCAAGATAAATGCGCCAGTGTCTTCGTGTATAATTTTTAAAATGGCATAATGTAGTCGTCTCTAAGTTTCAAATATTTCTTATAAACGCGTAATCGCCAGACACTTGGAGAAAAAGCTCCAGAAGTCTTGAACAACTATTGTTCCAAGATAAATGCGCCAGTGTCTTCGTGTTCAATTCTGAAAATTATAAATTGTAGTCGTCTCTAAAAGTTTTAAATATTTCTTATAAACGCGTAATCGCCAGACACTTGGAAAAAAAGCTCCAGAAGTCTTGAGCAACTATTGTTCCAAGATAAATGCGCCAGTGTCTTCGTGTTCAATTTTGAAAATGGCATATTGTAGTCGTCTCTGAAAGTTTCAAATATTTCTTATAAACGCGTAATCGCCAGACACTTGGAGAAAAAACTCCAGAAGTCTTGAACAACTATTGTTCAAGATAAATGCGCCAGTGTCTTCGTGTATAATTTCAAAAATGGCATAATGTAGTGGTCTCTGAAAGTTTTAAATATTTCTCATAAACGCTTAATCGCCAGACACTTGGAGAAAAAACTCCAGAAGTCTTGAACAACTATTGTTTAAGATATAATTTTAGAATATAATTTTAAATAGCATATGTAGTCGTCACTATCAGTTCCAAATATTTCTCATGAACGCGTAATCGTCAGACACTTGGAGAAAAAACTCCAGAAGTCTTGAACAACTATTGTTCAAGATAAATGCGCCAGTGTCTTCGTGTATAATTTTTAAAATGGCATTTATGTAGTCGTCACCACTGAAAGTTTTAAATATTTCTTATAAAAGCGTAATCGCCAGACACTTGGAGAATCAACTCCAGAAGTCTTGAACAACTATTTATTGTTCTAGATAAATGCGCCAGTGTCTTCGATTACAATTTCAGTACTCGTCATGCATGACTATTCATAATATTCTCCAAATTGTTCTTCCTAGTTAATTCTACACTTATTTCACTTTCAATTCACTATTTCAGTTTTACATTAATTTGTTTTTTCAATGACTAACGAAATGCATGTTTTTCAAAATCGTGGATTAGGCCTTAAAGGGGAAACCACGTTAAAAAAAACGCATCGAATCCTCTACCTCCTGGGTGATGTGGAAACGAGGATACTTTAATCTGTCATGCTAAGGACCAATTGTATTGGACATTGATAAACTCGTGTATTTAGATACGGGAGAGAAAATAAAATAAAATACATTTTACAAGAAAACTGATTTTTATTCTTTTTGCACCCTTGGATCGTTTGTCAGCTATTTTTAAATATGACACGCTAAAAACTACTGGTTTATCAATCTATTTCTGATTTTTTTTCAATGGACATCATTATATGTAGATACAGGAGAGAAAATAAAGTATCTTTTTTAAAAAAACTGCTGCGTTTGAAATTAAACAAACTGAATAAAAAATACACGATATGAAACTAACAAAATTAACTTATTGTCATGGATTTGGTGAAATCGTTGAAATATAGATTATAGTCATAATAAAATGCACTTTTATTGTCTGTATTGGTTGCGTCCTTTTATGCAGCTGCTTTTTTGAAAACCACTTGTTTTGCGGTGGTCAATGTTGAAGGCTGGCAGTCAGGTCGTCAGCGAAAAGTCGGGGGTTAGAAACTGTTAGAAGATTTGACAGCGTTGCCAAAGTTCCTTCTTTGTAACTGAATTAGAATTTAAGTTGGCGGTAACAACTGTCGCACCGCACTATCCATTCTATCTCATCGTGCTTATTTCGAATCGGTCGTATTATTATTGAAATAAAATATTTAGACTGAAAGAGGTTAGTTTAACTCATTGAAACAAAACACAATTATAAGCTATTTATAATTTTATAATGAATATTCTTATATTTTACAAATATATTACAATTTTACACTGACTTATAAAGAGCAATAGAGAAAGAAATGGTTATAAAAAGTATGATGGATCTAAATAGACTTCTCTTTAGATACATCGTATTACATTGAAAACGGCATCCAGTTAATATATTACCATTTTTATTTGGAACATTAAATTCATTTGATACAATTTTGATCATAATAACTATCTCTTCATATATAAATGCGCAAATGTGCTTGAAAGCCGAGTTAGTCTAGACGAATGTGTAATGTTTTCACTTCTACTTGTTTTTATTAAATTAATCCTTCATGATATGTACCTTGAAGTTCAGGATACTGCAAAAAATATTTAAAGTGGTTATTGTACCATATTCCAGAAATATTGGAACTTTAATTGTGGCCATATGCCACAGAATTTAAATGGATTTCTATCTTGAAGAAAAATACGGCGGAAAGTATTGTTTAGCTGCCCAAGGGCGGAGAATTCCTAACGCCACCATTTTTGAAGTTTTTCACCATCTGTCATTTGATTACTTTCACGTTTCACATGATTTAATTAAACGTCAGTGTATGCCAATGTTTTTTGATAAATATTTTCCTATGTTTTGGCTTTTTCGGTATCGGTAGGCGAAAAACAGTAGTGTGTCACGCCCTTAACGTATTGGGGTGCGTAATATTTTCTTAAAATTTGAAACTGTTTTATTATGGAGGCTAAATGAAAATAAACTATGTAGCATATTTGCTGGTATATGACAGAGACAATGATATCACATAAGCTCATGATAATAATTGTAATTGAATGCCGTTTTCAACAGTAAAATACATACGGACATTTAAGAATAAAAACATGCATAATAAAAAAGGGTTTACAGTCACTTTAAAAAAGTGCAACAGGTTGAAATCAATGCATATTTAAAATAGGAAGAATCGATTTAGTTCTTTTATACAATATATAACTAAGAATGTCTAAATAATGCTTTAAGAAAAGTTATATTAGAACATTTCAACAATGTCATTTAGAATTTTAACGGCTATCATATGAATTTTATCTGGATAAACCTTCGCTAGACTAAATACAAGTCCACCAGGGTATACTTCTTCAGGCTGGTTTCATAATATGTTAGTAAAGTCTACTTTATTGAAAAGGAGGCTTTTAAAAGAACTAACATTTGAAATTGCCTATAGTTATTGGTTGCATTATTCACGTGCCATAGTGGTCTTATGCAACCTCCGTTTTCATTTAAGTGTAATATTAATAGCCATAAAGTTTATTTAGCTGAAGAAATTTTTTATTGAAATAGACGCTATTCTCTTAAATTTTAAAACATATTGTAACAGGGTTGCATCAATTTACTGTTTTTTTTCACTACTTCAATAATAATTATACATCTTTTCTGTGATAATTCTTATTCTGTATGAAATTTAATTAAGATATTGATGATTTCATAATATAGAACATTCGATAGATATATTTATTTAAACAAAAGAAAAAGTTAAATATGCATTGATTTTTCTGACATACTAAAACAACAATAATATTAGTTATTAGGGATAAATATACAAAGTTTTGGAATGTATATGAATAATTGTTAGAAAACAAATAGCTGCACATAATTCCTTGATACATACTTATTCAGTCAATTATTATTTTCACCTATAAATATATATATATATATGTATATATAAAAAGAATCTTTCGAAATGGACATGAGCGATGTTATTTGACATTTTTGACAAAATAAAAATTATTTATCTTTCACTTGATACAGTAATTATGTTAATTTGTATTTATAAATTATTTATTTAAATGAATGTTTCTAATTATATGGGGCCATCGCAAAACAATAAAATCAATTATAGAGAACATTATTCCAAACTTTCTCCCATATTTTGATGACAAAATTTGTTAGGAAAAAAATGATTACATATTTTTCTTTTTTTTTTCTTGAAAAAAATCATTGTTCGATCCAAACCCAATAGGCCGATGAGATATTTGTTAATTTTATAATAATAAGATATTCCCAAAATGTACTGTTGTATACAAAAATATATTTTTAAATAAGTTGGGGTAAATTATTTCAATAAATAACAATCCCCCAGACTCATCTATATTCCTTTAAGTAAATTTAAATCTTTGTTTTTAAGTATGTATATAAAAAAAATCACTCATGTCACCTAGCTTAAATAATTACATGAATTAGGCGTATGTTTATATCATTTTGAGCAGTATAAAAAAATTAAGTACAATTACAGTTACACATATTTCGATTGTACACCTGTATTAAATAACACTTTAGTGGGATATTACAAAGTTACTGGACAATTTTGTTCAAAACCTGCCCATGTTTATATTTTTCTTAAAAACCTTTAAACCAAATATCACACCGAAATTGATTGTTTTAGCGATTAACCAACAAGATATCTAGAGCCAACGAATAATGAACTTTCCATCCACCGTTTATATAACTACAAACTGCAATTTCTTTAAAAACTTTGCTGATTATTTCTTTCATCAGTCATCAACCAATAATACTTTTGTTTCCTGTTTGACAAGACCAATCAACACGCTCTGTTAGCTGCTATTTGCATGACTGTTCAGTATGATACTTATATTATACCAAGGATCCTGTGCATCTGACTCTTAGCTTCAAATTGAATCAATCGTGTTGAAGTGTGTGAAACGAGTAAATAGATAGAGACTAAAATCCCCGATAATGCAATGTGGAGTAAAAAGAGTGTATGTTTATCAATAGCAACTCTGACTAGTACTTTAATTCAACCTTACTGGATGAACAGCATCACCAGAGTATTTTGAACAGATTGAGAAATCAGAATGAATGTGGACCTTCTATGATTAATACTGCCAGTTCTTCAAAAGCTGAACAAATGTCACAAATTACACATGGTGAAAATGTCATGTTGTTGATATTTTGAATAAATTATTCCAAATTGTTTCATTTTGTGAATATGGCTGATATAAAGAATTGGATTTAAGAAATAATAAGTTGTCAACTATTTTTATTGCTGCTAAATTTCTCTTGTACTTATTAATCTGAGGAAAGCCAAAATAATGTCTTGTTAAATTATTATAAAATACAGTCGAAATTGGGATGCAATAAAATAGTCCACTATTTATCAAGGTCTTGTTATTCTTCCCTTGAAAATCTAAGAAAATCGACAGAATAAATTTATACGGACCCAATTCCGAATTTTGATTTGAATTTTAAATCGTTTTTTGAAAAATCAGCATATAGATAGTGGTTTTTCACTTTTGTAACACCTTTTTTCTGAACTTATCTACTTTTGATTCGCGTTATTAGAGATATTTCTTTCAATATAGAGAGTTTCAATTTCTCCTTGATATACCTAATTGTTGAAATTTTTAAATTCTACTGGTAGTTATGAGCAAATTTTACTTGAAAAAGAGTTTAACTGGTGGTATTGATTTTATTTCAGTGAGTGTGGAAGTGGAAAATTTATTACTGGCCTCTTGTAGTTAAAGTATATATGAAAAATGTATAAAACATCCCAATTTAAATAAAATTAGCATTTGAAAACACTGAATTATTGCTATCATTTTAGATTAATGTATATTTAGAATTATTTAGACAAACAGTCTTTATATAGGATTTCTACGGACAAATTTTACATTGAATCTAGCTAATTTCTTTTTAAATTTTCAATACAACTAAAATATGTTTCGGAAAGTATAAAAAACATGTTGCAGTGAACTCTAACCACCGAGTTTTAAATCCGCTAAATTTTATGTCAGTTGAAAATACCCAAAAATACTTTCTTAACAAATGATGTTCACTGTAACTTGTTTCGTTGTTTCCTAAACATCTTCAAATAATATTCCACGGAAATCATTGTACTTTGTAACTTTTGCATTTTCATTTAAATTCAAACAAAGGATGAATAAATATTTTATAACATTCAACTTGATATGTGGAAAAATAACATTATTTTGATTATATTTGGCTATAAAAGATTTTCTCTTGGTGTTTTATCCTTTGTTCAATCAAAAGGAAGGAAAAAAAAGTACCACTGGTTTTATATTTTCTTTTTTGTAGTACTTACGATATAAATAACTATATGGCAATAATAAATAATAATGTAACATGAAAAATATACAATAAAATTAATAAAAAATACGATTTTAAGTAACCATCATTTACATGTAAGTGAGGTCAATATATAAGAAAAAAATAAACAGGTTATGATTGATTTGACTATTAGTCAATAATGGAAACATATCGAGATACATTTTTTAAATTCAATTTAACTAATTTGTAAGGTTGAACAGTTCCTGATATTTTCATACATACTGACCTCAAGTATGTATTTAATTTAATCGAAATCACAATAAAAAAATCTCAACATAAAAAAAGGTTCGTCGTTCGTCAAAAACACTTTATACTCTTTTGATTTATATTCGAATAAATAAAGCCAAAGCTGCCAGTTATAGATATACTATATATTATAAAAAGTCACTTCTTCATATTGAAAGGTCCGGTTTCACAAAATATTGTTTGGTGTTCTATGATACTTTGACACAATTTATTTTTCTAAACTGTTCCATTTTTACTCACTAATACGTCTTTTCTTAGTCTAATCTTCAACCCGCACTTTACCTATACCTCGAATTTTCGATAATGATAATGTTTGGCCGAACATATTGCCATTGCATTTAAATATAAAAAAGTTACTGACAATAAAATTTTTTCAATCATCGTCGAAAATTCCTGGTATATCGAGCGTTCCAGAGAAAATTAAGACTATTAAACTAGAAAACCTTCGTTACCGTTAACCCGTATTTGCGCCCTTATACTTTGGACGCTATTCATGATTTTTTTCTGATGACCTACAAGAGTGATGCCTAATTCTGTCAAATCTTTGACGGTGAGATTAACGACGGCGTCCATCGTGTTTATCCCTCCAGAATGGAAATTTTCAAAATAGCGTGTCATCTTTATTGAATTGAGCCATTCTTCGATACATGTGAAATTTGTTAGGTCAGGGGCATCGGCAGATAAGGGATTATTAGATCTGTAACATAGAACTTTAGCTAATTTATTTCTGTCTTTAAACACTGTTTTTAAAAGTAAAAAATAATATAGAGTAAGTATTATGTGGCCACACGAAACAATATACATCATATTAACATACTAATTATTGTGGCATTGGCAGTCTCAAAATAAAGAACAGTACAATAATGGAAGCCTTAACCTCATTATATAACTTTCAACAGCTCTGTAAAACCTAGATCTAAAATATTAATAATAGTTATACATCACTTGACTAAGCGATATCTAGTAGTAGAAGTTCTAACTTTTTCTCAAAATTGATAATTTGTCGTTTAGTCAAGTGGTGTATAATAAGGCAGTTTAATTGTTTTTTTATGGTTTACTTATAGATGTATTTCTGCCACTGTATAGGATTTTGTATTTTTTATTGTGCTGCTAAACTATTCGAATAATAATTTTTGAAAAGTTATATGTATATTGCTTCCTGCAAATTCTTACTAAGAATATATTGAAACAATATTTAAGTGTACTTGTATTTCATATTATTAATTTGTTAGAAATCTAACAGTAGTCATAGGGATTAGAAAACAAAAAAAATACATTTTCTGTTAAGCTTATGCAGTAGCAATATCTGATTCCAATAGTGTGTGTCAACAATTTAAATAAATACATTGCAAATGTTGTAGATAGCGTTTGAAAGAAAAAATCAGAATAAGGTGGTTTGAAAAAATAACTGGAAGATAATCAGAATAAGGTAGTAAGTATAACATAAATAGAAACTGGAAGATAAGCAAAGTAAACCAATCACCACTATGGAAATAGCTACAGAGTAAAACGTGTGGGCGCAAATAGAAAAACAAAATACATGGAAAAATGCATTTTAAGGGTTATGTCAAAAGTCATATGAGAACAGTGGTATGTGATTGACATTGTTGAGAGAGTTCGTGGGATTAGTATGACTAAATGTATGAGTCGATGTTGAAATAGAATGCAAATGAAGCTGCTTCCGAATGGTGCACCGGAAACTATCACAGTACTAGATAATGCAAACCATATCTTAGAAGTTAGATAATTGTTAATGGTTATACTTAAAGGTTTCAACTCCTTGAAGTTGTAGGTGGTTTTAAGCACCAATATCACATTATTTTAAGTTTATATCTATAATCTATACTATAATGAGCTGCACCTTATTAAAGATCTTTCAAGAGCGGGTCAAATATTGTAAAAATAACTTTTGACCGGCCGTTTTATGCCGAGAAAGTTTTAGAATTTTCGTTGATTATAGCGGACTACCCCCTGGAATATTGCTTTCCGTTGCGCAGTAGACATAGATATTTGCCGTTTAAGAAAATATCATCTACGGCATTGGAGCACGAAGGCATGGGTGGTAAAACGGGTAAAACAGCTCTTCATATCAACTTGGCGGGACACCCCCTGAAACATGGCTTCCATCTTCACAACATTTAATTACAAATGTAGGGACAGATTCGAGGTACAATGGCATTGGGGGTGATACGGGCAAAATGTACACGGGTCATGCCATTACAAAAGAATAATGGAAGGGAAATTCTGGAATGTCCCGGCAAAATATGATATAACGGCAATTTTCAAGCTCTATAAAAACAATTTTGGACTGATCGACTGAGGTTTGGGGTCGCAGGGTTGTATGCTCTCAGAGCTCCTGGAGGTAACAATAGCAGGGTTGTATACTCGCAAAGTACAGGGCATCCTGGTAGCGCTCGTAATTATATCTGCAGAGAACAGGGAACTTGTGGTTTTATATTTCAATTTGCCTCTAGTGGGTTTAAGCCTTATAGGTTTATTGACGTTATTTGCTTAAGCAACAGAATGCGCAAGCTCTGTAATGAACAGATGCCATCCTTTGTACGAGCAATGGCAAAGTAGTGGCTGATACGTAGAAATACATTTTGCTCGTTTAATTCCCAATTCCATTGTGCCACGATGCTGAAGATGATATTTTCTTGAACGGCAATTATCTATGTCTTAAATTTAAATTACTGTACAAAGGAAAGAAATATTTCAGGGGGTGGTCCGCCTGTTAGAGTGCCATACCATTTTTTTTAAATAATTAACGGCAAATTTTGAAAATTTCACGTCAAGAAAACGGCAATTTTTCAGCTGGTCAACAGTTATTTTTGCAATAGTTGGCCTGCAAACTTGATGGATATCCTGATTGATGGTTAACAAATTTTTTCAGTTACACTAAATTCTATTGGAGCTAAAATATAACTAAAAATTCGACACCACTACAAGCATTGCTCTAAACACAAAATCAACTATTTTGTCTCTGATTATAATTGTTGAAAACATTTTTTCTTAAATTTTTTAGGCGCCTTGAAAACACACACTTATAAAATCTAATAATTTTTTAAATAAAAAAGCTTAAAAGTATGGTTAGAGCAACATGCAAAAATAGGGTAAAAAAGCAAAAAAAAATACCTTGCAAACAAAAACCACAGCAAGCATATTTACACATTAACAAAATTGACCCAAGCTCCCCCAGTGTGCACATTATTCCTATCTGCTACGCTGCTCTTAGCTTCAACCCTCTCAGCATTATGGTTGTCATTGAACAGATTGTCAGAACTATCGTTTGCCGTACTAGAAAGGTCTTTAAAATTGTCAGAAAATTGTTCACTGAGTTCTAAATGATCAGAACCAGTCTTGTTTAACATTTCCGTGAAAAAATGGTCGGGGCGTTTGCTAAAATCGTTACTACTGCCACTCTCGTTAAAAAGATCAGGCTTTTTTCCGAAGAAGTTTTCTGTTTGCTGGTCGTATTCTCCGTCGTCGAAAAATAGGTTGGTAGCACCTCGATCTTCTAAATTTGGTCGGATATCTATGTTAGGATAAAAAGGTGTCCGGTGAGTAAAATTGGATCCTCTGTTTTCTTTTCCAAAGTTGTTATGTAGCCACATGTTAGTATTTAATTCTCGTAATTGACTGCCACCGCTCGCTTCATAAACGTTATCTTGTTTTAAATTCAGTAAACTGTTTACTCTCTTTTTCATTTCATGTTCTATCACAGAATTTCTGTAGTCATTCTCCAACCGCCTTCTCAACTCTAGCTCAGGAGGTGTTAAATCCGACACAACGCCGTAGTTCTGCAGAAGAATAACATCTGGCAAGCCATAATACGGATGAGTTTCAACCTCTCCGATATTATGGGTGTAATTTACCCGTCTTTGAAGCGAACCAAAGTACGGATTGTGATGTAAACTAGGTAATTCTGACAACTGTATGACTGGGGTAATTTGAGAGGGTAAATTTTGTGAAGGCCAAGGAAGATTATATGGCAGTTGACGGCTAAAATAAGTGAGAAAAAAAGAATAAGGGATTTTGCATAGGTTAAACATAAATAGTGCTGTTTTGGATAACATTTTAAGAAATATTATACGGCAATTAGCGAAAAAACTATGAAAAGTTTACATAAAAAGGGCAAACACTGGTATTCTAACTAATTTTATGTTTAAACTATATATGTTTATAACAGTCTACAAGGAGTATCTCAAAATGTATCCAAAACAAGTAAAAATTAGTGCGATTAAAAACAATAAGAAGTGAGAATAGTATGCATACAAAATAAATAATGTTGTGCCACATCTAAAGCATCAACATTAGCGACATCTATTAAGCTTACTCTAAATCAAAACACTATTTTTACAACAGTGAGCTGCAGTACATTTGTATTACAAAAATTTACTTTTTAATTTAATAATAGGGTATAGTTGATTTTACCAAAATTCAGTAAGGCATTAAAAATAGAATTCGATTGGTTTGGTATCTGTGAGTGGACTGTGTTCTGTGACAGTGGGTCTATTGCGCTTTTATCCAAAGAAGATTACCTCTTTTAATTTAATGTCAAGAAAGTTAAGGGTTAAAGGTAATCTATGAAGTGGTCAGTCTATCTATATCCCCAGAGCACACAAACGCAGCTCCTAGGGTCTGTAGTTTAACTTGTTTAGTAACAATACAGTAGCACATAATGTGTTCTATTGATTCTTCTTCTAGGCAGAAATAACACTTGGTGTTTTCCAAGGCACTATATTATACAGTGAGGATTCTGGTTATAGACCTTATCTCCTTTTCTATGTTCAGCAATGGAGCAAATGGATTTCATTTCTTTGATCTGAGATAATTCTCTTTTCTATATTTAAAGGGATTCCCAGTTGTGTCTCCGGGTCTATTGATCTGCTTTCTTGGTGAGTTGCTCAATTATTTCATTAGCCAGGTTTTCAGTGTGACCCGGAATACATACCAGCAGTCTGGCTGACAAAAAAGATTTTTATTGACCTGTTAGAACTCTCAACTCTGTAAACCACTTTAAATCAGCAACAAGAATGTTAGGTTATGTAGGTTTGTAGTGAGTGGCCTTCCACTGCGACTCGGTTGAGTCCATTGTGGCTCATACCTATTCAGATTTCACCAAACGAATTCAGCTTCTTAACAAAGACGATTATAGTTTATTTGGTGAATATTTCAGGTCCAAAGGCGAGAGAAAGACCCTGCCAAACATCAGATACCTGATGATACCTTCCAGACAAAGACGACAAGTCGGATCTTCCGAAAGTCTCAGCATATGATGATTCAGATGACAGTGGTCTGTTAAAAGGCCTGTTAGACACCTTAGCCTTAGAAAAGAATAGTTGTTACATAACTACGTAAAAATTTGGTTATACATTTTTTTACTACTACAGGGACCCGTTAATTGTTGTGTATGTACTTGAATGTAATTTAGAATTCTTACGTTTCATTGAGATTCAAACTTGTTAGTTTATGTGAGAATTTCAAAATTCAATAATATTTTGGAACTTACCGATTCTGAGCAATTTTTCTTAGGGTATCGGGAACCCGAATTAATTTATCTAAAGTTTTTACAATCGATTGGAAAGTAGGCCTGTGTGTCCTCTCCTTTTGCCAGCAATCTAACATTAATTGGTAAATTGCTTCTGGACAATCCATTGGCGCTGGCAATCTACAATAACGATCAACAATAATTTTCATTTAACTATTCAGCCGAAAGCAATATTAACTTACCTGTATCCCTTTTCGATGCTCTTGATTACATCTTGATTGGACCAGTTCCAATACGGTCGTTCGCCATAGGACATAACTTCCCAACAAACTATGCCCATAGACCATACGTCACTGGCTGACGTGAATTTGCGGAAAGCAATAGCTTCAGGAGCAGTCCACCTAACGGGAATTTTTCCTCCCTAAAAATAAAAAGAATTCTTATAAAAACCGTCCCACGTGACCAAAGTGCCGAAAAAGAGACATAGGCTGTTCATGTCAAAAGGTATGTTTATATTCTAGATATTTTGTACTTCATGCTGAGAATGAAGATGGTTATAATGATGGAGCAGAAAATATATTTTCATATGAATCTCAATTGATTGATTATCAAGGAGAAATGAATGAAGAACATGTTTTTAAGTGGTTTGAAAACTAATTACTATTGAAATATTTCTGAACATTCAATGAATTACGGACAATGCTAATGAACTTAAGCTAGATTTATAAACTCTGTTGTTGAACAACGGGAACAACAGAGTTTATGAATCCAGCTTTTTTGTTAATAACTATTAATAGTTTAAGAAATTGTTGGTGGTTACGTACCCTAGTAGTGTAAGCTCCTTCTGTGGCACTTTCAATTTCTCGACTAAGACCAAAATCTGCTATCTTACATACTAATTGTGAATTCACCAAAACGTTCCTCGCTGCCAAGTCACGATGTACGTAGTTCATTTCACTAAGATATTGCATACCAGATGCAATACCTCGTAGCATACCTGTCAGTTGAATCACTTGGAACTTTCCATCATTTGCCTAAAACAAGAAAGAACGGTGAAAAGTCTGTGGCAAATGGAGTTGTCCAATACCAACACAACCTTCTACAAACACACACAGAAAAAAGAAAATTCAAAGCTGTGGTTATACTAGTGATAATTGATGTTGGATAAAGGAAATTCATATATGTAGTAGGTTTCTTCTACTTGGGGTTTGGTTGGAGGAGTAACCTTTGTGTGAGAGGGTCGCATAATGTCAGTGTTGAGGTGCGTCTCCTTTTTTCAGACATAGCGACATTGTTTCGACGCCTTAAGCTTCATATTACACAGTGGTTGATTGAGTATACAAAGGCACTGTGGGAAAACCACTAAGGATTTTTAGGTGGTTTTTGCTGGAAGGTATACATGTATGCTTTGTCTTACTCTTCCTACAAAATTCTTGTATAGTTTAGGGGAGAGGAAATGTAGAGGTTTTAGTTGCTTCTTTATAGACCAAAGAGGCAAAAATGATATTCAATAATCAGGATATTAGATGAAGTATATAGAAGATACAGAGTGGATCAAAAATTTGATGAAAGTAATCGGGAAGATTAGGTGAGATTACTACATGAAGTTTGGATAAGAGGAAAGCATGGGGCTTTGGTTTATAGAGAAAAGGATATAAAAGAAGGGAATTTTGATAATCAGGTTGGTGCAAAGAAGTTTTTTTGGTTTTTCAACTTTACGTGATTTTATGACTGCAGGTAAATCAATAATATTGAACTGTTTTACTTACCCTCAAGAAAGTATCAAGTGATCCATTTTCCATATATTCCGTGATAATCATCACTGGATTAGATTTCGTGACAACACCTTGTAAAAATATAACATTCGGGTGTTCAAATTGTCCCATTATAGAAGCTTCTGTAAGAAAATCGTTACGAGACTTGTCCAATGAACCAGCCTTGAGAGTTTTTATGGCTACATCAATATCTACTCCATTCATTTTCAGTTTTCCTCGACATACGTCTCCGAATTCTCCTCCTCCTAGAACAAAAAAACGTTGCTGATGTTCTTACTTATAAGATCAATAAAAATTATGAATTGGACTTGAAAACCGTACCTATAATCGCCTCAATTGTAATACAGCTGGCATCAATTTCTCTAGCAAATTCTCGAACTGCTTGATTTGGATCTTCATAAGTATGTGGATCAATGTAAGTTCTCGAAGAGCCACTGATTCCAGTGAACAATGGTGTTGTCACTATAAGAAATAATCTGTTAATATTCATTGTTTGTTTTATTATTTTTCAGATCAAGTGAAAAACATTATTAATGATCATATTAAGCAAGAAAGAATAATGTTAGTTTAGTCATTTTTATAGTTCAAACTAAACATAAGTATTAGAAATCATGCAGAATAACAACTGTTAGTTCAAAATTAACGTTTTATCCGATAATCCTCAAGTACATTAAATTTTTGATTAATATTTCAGAATTTGTTAACGCAACTGTTAGTGACAATACCCTAAATCAATAAAATCAAAGATTTTTGAGCTACAGGGTAAAGATCAAAAGATGCCTTTCCATCCAGACTGCAAAAATGATGATCAACATTCGGAAGCCATTTTACGTTTGTTGAGTAAATTAAACATTCTAATTTCATTGATTTAAAGGCTCGATTGATTTTTAAAAGCTAAAAATGTTAAGAAGTCTTCTAGCTACTCTTTGGGTTTGCAATGAAAACAGCTTATTAATCAAGTTGTACAAAATTGTTAGTAACACAACGCAAAATACATAATTACCGTTTGTATGCGTGGCAACTATAGGAGGATTATCCAAACTATGATGAACTAGAAATAAAAGAGCACAAATAAAGCAAAACAAACAAAAAAACACATAAATAATAGCCATTACATTAATAGTTATTTAATTATAAAATAAATGAAAAAAAGACAACAGTCAAAAATGGGAGGAACTATTCCTATACTTACTGTACGTGACTACCAGTCCTTTAAGGGTGTAAGGAATGCGTGAAAGTGCAGTAAAGGTGTCATAATTAATAATTTTTTCTACGAGCTGTTTTTTTTTTAATTTTGCGTTTGATTTCCGTTTAATATTTGAAATAATAAAAACACAATTATTAAGTTACTTCTTCTGCATCTGTATAACTTTTGCAAGGACGACCCCGAATCCTTTATAGATTCTCTTGAGGCAATCGAATGCTTTACTTATTTTGCAAGACTCTATATTACCCGATGTTAGTTAATATTTGTATTTTTATTATTTTCACTGAAAAAACCTGTTATACTTTATTTTTGTAATGTTTCCAAATCTCGCAGAAAAAAAAACATCTCGATAATTCGAAATTTAACGTTATTAACCATTTAATTATATAAACCGTTAAATTTCTCTCTTCGAAATAATTATAGGGGTTGATTTTGTGCCGTCTATATTTGCAAATTCTAACACATTTCGAGGGACGTCACTCTAGTGCAATATTCTATATTATTTATCGTATTTCTAGCGTGCAGTCATCCTATTTTCTAGGAGGGTATTTTCTTCTATTAATGCACATTGTGTATCGGAACAGAATTATTCGATGTAATATGAATTGAATAGTTTATGTATGTATGATTCTAGTTATTAAAAACATATTATGTATAAATGCAACATTTTTTAAGCGCTGATAAAATCGCATGGTCGATTAGTATTCCCAGAATAACAAACATCATGATTTTGAGTTGACAAAAGCATTTAAATATGATGAAAATGAAATTTAGATGTTTGCATATTTTAACAAATATGCTTCCATCTTTAAACTTTGAATATCTATAATCAACTCTCAAAAAGATGAGCATGGACTTGAGTATTGTTTTTTGACAGTTCTTCCATGTAAAATGTGGCCAAAACGTATGCTCATGCTCAGCCTCGAGTCTTGTTTTTAAAAAGGGCATAAGACAGCTAGACATTTTATATGTGATGCCTGTCAATTTTTTCAATAATAATGAAAAATTAATTTAAAATTGTAAAAATGTGTCTATTGTCAAACAATTACAAGTATAATACATTCCAAGATATTTCGTATTAACTTAACAGCAACATGATTGATTCAAGAGTACAGCAGGTAGTCGTTACTCCGATAACAAGGGCACTAGTTTCTTCGAAAATATAATGCCTAATAGCATAACATAATAGCATAACTGAAAAAATATTTACTTTTTGTTTCTGTTACTGTACAATGAGGATTTATAAAGTTTCCTTAAGACCATGTTATACCGATTTAACGAAATATTGTGAAATGTACTTTACATTAGGATACCTAATATTGAGGATATATATTCAAGGATTCATTTATCAATCTTACGATGCTGTTATTACTTAAAAAATCACAGGAATATTTAATAGCAATAGACCATTTTAACGGAAGATATCTTGTGGTTGCAGCGACCGTTGTCCACCTATCGGTTTTACAAGAACTAATAGAAGCTAACTGTAATTCTAAAATAAATGAAACTGTAACTTATAGCTTGAACAGGTATACCTAAGATTACGGCAAGGGTACAAATTTCATCTTTTTTAGTAACTTGTAACGTACCTAATCTTGTAAATCTACCTGTGTTTACTGTTTCCTTTTAAAGTTACAGTTAGCTTCTATTAGTTCCTATATAAACCTACAGATAAACAATGGTCACAGCAACCACAAGTTGGTACTAGATATTTTATTAAAGGATATTATTTTCAAAAGTTCCAATTTCATTTTCATAAAACACATACGATTACTGTATTCTTTTTACCAGGCTGATGTCTCACTTCCAAGACCAAGTAAGATTAAAAGAGGTGACAGTAAGTAAGATTGAATGAGGTGAGAGTAAGTAATATAACTTAACAAGTACGCAAAGCTTAAGGGGTTGACAGACGAAGCTTTTATCACCTAGAAGAGGAAACTACAGAGTACATTGTACGCCTGCGTGACTGCCTGGCGAATATGCGGTTTCTTTTACTAGGCAATGAGAAACCACCGGCAAGAAATCACAGGAAAGTTCTAGTCTCGAAGCTCTCAACTGATTGACTTTTCACTTAATCCCACATATTATTAAGCTGACGATAGAATACAGCATAGAACAAAGGTTAAGTTGAAACTCACTTTCGAGTTCAAAAAAATGGTCTTAATTGGGGTAAGGTTGGAAGAAAATATTAGTGAGTATTCAGCTGTCAGATAAAAACTACAATTCATTATCTCGGACTAAACTGGTAAAAAGAATACATTTATTGTTAGTCACATTACTGTGCTTACCCCAATAAAAAACCGAACCTGAAAATAAAAATTTGTAAATAAAACTGTTCCGAACGTTTTTTTTTTGTTGGTTTTCTAATAAACTCCCCGATATTAAAACATACAAAATCCAATCGACATACCTTCTCCGTTACGATATTCCAAAGTATCACAATCACTCGGCTGTTTCTTGTTACACTCATCGTTAGACCGCGATCTAAGGAAAACTACGGTTAACACTATGACCGCAACTAGGATTACTACTACAGCTACTATTCCTCCGGCTACCAGTTGTAATCTTAGACCTTCTTCATCGCCGATATACGCTAAAATAATTAAAAATAAATTCATAAGGTCATGGATATTGATAATTATGACTTACCTGGATTAAGCATTTGACCTGTTGTTTTGAATATAACAGGAGAGTACGCTCCCCATCCCCTTTGTGTTTTAGCTCGAACCTGTAGACCGTATTCTGTTCTTTGTTGTAAGCCTGTTACTGTAGCTGACAAATCCGAAGTCAGCAAACTGTTATTGCTGTAGTCAATATCGTTCCGTTGGAACCAACGTATCTAAAAACAATAGAAATTTCATTACAATTATAATTCGCGATACTCAATGAAGATGTATATCGGTGAACAATAAATATTTGATTATTCCAATTCGTGGTGTTTTAAAATACAGAGAATTTCAATAAAAGCTATCCATCCCATAATTCTGAAGCCGTCATTTTTGGGAAAAAATGAAAAATACCTCTGTGAAAACTTCAACAGTCTAACTATTACGTTTCATAAGATGCATCCTGGTGAGAGAAGGACGGGCGGACAGCGAAGTCTTAGTAATTCAACCCTCTGGGTACGGAACCCTCTAGTAGGAATCTAATTTTATCACTGTGATTTTAGATTACAGTAAAATTCTCAAACACTATACCTCATTTAAAAACCAGGATGAGTAATTTGAATTTAAGTTCGAAATTCTGTAGACCTCTGATTGGTCAGATTCCGCCCAGTTTCACACTACACTTTTTAGCATTGACATCAGCTGATAATTTCCATTTTTGATAGTTCTGACAGATAAATATACCTACTTAATTTTGTCATCGCATCCGCTCTTGTTATTTTATTATTTTCAATACTTCAGTAAGCAATTGTATTGAATATCTGCAATTATGGATCCTTCTACTTCAAGTATAGTGTATCTAATGTCAATGTGATGACCTTGAATTGTATTACATATTTTATGCAGGTTAATTTTAATCCACTGTATTAATTTGAATTACATTTGAAAAGCATTATTTCTTAATATTCGAATTTATAAGAGAATTTTATGCACGCCATTTGGCGGCTTTTCCTTCAAAGGGATTAAAAATATGGGTCATCACATTAACAATAGTTACACTTATATCAGCTCTTCGCTTAGTCCGGTAAAACAATGTAAATGGTGAACTTAGAGGTCATCTAAGTATGCATTTAGGACCGTCAAAAATCAAATACATTCATCTTATATCTACAATTTCTCAAGCAATTGGTAAGATTATTACTTTCATATTAACATGGTATTAAATGCTCAACATTTCCCTTATAGGAGTAGTAAAGTCAACGGTTCATTAACTATTAAAGGATAACTGAGGTAGAGGAACAAAATACAGGCAGAAAATATTGGTGAAATACCAGTGCTTTTGAAAAATTGTGATAAGTGAAGTAAAAATGCTGTTCGAAGAACAAAAATGACTTAACTGTATTGGATAAAATTTTTGCAAGCTTAGAAACAAATTAAATTAAACTGTGTAATGTGTATATTATGTGTAATATTAAGTGTACTATTTGTATATTATATGCATTGTATTTTTACACATTTGGAAATATATTGTCAAAAGTCTATGGAGGTTAGAAGCTATCGAAGATTTAAAACAATATAGAAAAGAATGGGCTTTGTTAGAAAATTGATTTTTGAAAAATGTTTTGAAGAGAGTATCTCACAAGTATTTGAAAAGTGAAAGTAAAGTGAAAATTATAGAATATTTTCAAAAATTAACTTATTGACTTCCTTCTTATTGCGGAACACCCTTTAGTAACTAATTTGGTAACTTTTAGTGGTGTGAGTGATTTTTTTCAAATTATTCCTCCTGGTTACTAAATGAACTATAGTCTTTGCTAATCTTAAATAAAAGTAATCAAGCAAATTGTTTTTTTTTAAATTTAACGCTTTTACACCCAAAACACAAATTTTGAAAAACCTCACGTAAGATTAGGGGAGAGGGTCGAGAACAATCCTTCTACATCTCACCAAGGGAGGAAGGGGCGCCTAAAAATCCTTAAAAATGCCTCGCATAATTAATAGACGCCCTTTTAACGTCGATGTCTCGTTCGAAAAGTAATTTGACAGTTGACAGGACTAGTGTCTGCCTGCGATCGCGAATACATAATATTATAAAACTGCTTACCTCATATGCTTCTACCAAATCGTTTTCAATATCTGATCCATCGTTTGATGACGGCGCATCCCAAGCTAATGTAATGTCTGTACTTTTAACAGAAGTCACTCGAATATTGGTGATACTACTAGCAACGGAGGCTTCTGTGGTGACAACTATATCTGTATATTCAGGAGAATCTCGTACAGCCAAATGGGATACTCCGTTTTCTGCGAAAATTTGAAATCGGTAGGTGGTTACGGCGTTGAGACCGCTGATAGTAATGCGGGTTTCGTTAAAGTTTTCCTAAAAGTGTTGAGTTAATTAAACAATCTTATTGCATAAGGAGAAATTTTAACTTACCATACTTGGATTATATTGGACCAAACCTAAACTACAGGCGTCGCATTTTATTCTGTATACCGTGTCTAGTCTACCTCCAAGATTTTCTGGTGGTAACCAACTTAGAATGACTGTAGATTGATCGACGAAGCTAACTGTCAGATTCTGTGGTGCTGACGGAGGTTCTAAGACAAATAAAAAAAAATAGTTGAAACAAAAGGTTTTGGATTTAATCGCCATTAAACAATGATTATTTTTATCATTATATTTTCAGGTCCAGATGGAAAACAATTATTTTCAGTGTCGTTTTTGTAAGGTTATAGAGGGGCTACATGTGAGAACCTTTATAAGAATTGTTTGAATAATCGTTTAAGAAAAATTCCCAGGCTATAGCCTCAGCTTCATATCCTAGAATAGACCATTCCAGAATGAGCTCACTGACATGTCGGCCATATTGTTTTGGAACTTCATGTCATATTCTATTCAATTTTTATGGTTTACTGGCCGCTATTGTTACAATTTTAACATTTCCGTTACTGGAAGACATGAACTGATTGTGATTTTATTATCTTATTCAGCTCTTAGAGCTCTCGGACGGAGAACATATACCTTGTACTGATGAGCTGCTAATACGCCGAAACCGGATTGCAAGTTATGTTGCACCTTCTAATTGCAAACCAGAATGGTTCGTTAAATCTTGTGGATCATACCGACCCCGTTTGACTTAGAAGTGTAATTCAATGTCCATTGTGGCTACACCCGGGAAGTAGTTTTCTTCTTGTTTGACCGGTTACTGTTTTTGATAAATATTTTTTAAAACTGTGTAAAGTGTTTTATTTATTCTTCGATATCTATTAGTATAGAAGCATTCGAAAATTATATCTAAGAATGGACATAATTTAAAATTGTAATTAAATATATTGTTAATAAAACTACGAATTCGTATATAACGTTTTAAAATATTATAAGTCAATTGAAAAACCAACGGAATTTGCTCGGAGATTTCGGAAGGTTTTATTATTGAAGGATTTATGTTTCTTAATTTACCAAGCAGCATGTTTATGCTAACGACGACTGATGGCAATCTTACACATTTATCTCCACCCAGTTTGAAGTATACGGCGCGTTATCTATCTTAGCACCGAGTTGCCAGTAAAGAATATAAATAATTGTATTTACACCTTCATTGTGTATGATTTCTACGTATTTAAAAAAAATTAAATGCGCAAACTTACGTGTGCAGGACATATTTTTAGGATCTGTCAGTGCTCGAAAATATCCCGAAATGCATCTGCATTCCGTTAAAGCATAATCTGGTCCTTGAGAAAATGCAGGACATGGAAGACATGGATCATCACCGGTTTCAGCCTTGTAAGTTTCTTGTTGACACACTAAAAATTATTAATAATTGTAAGAAGATAAATAAAACAAAATATGAAGCAACAAAGAATATCCAGTTATATGTGACAACTAAGATATTTGATATTTCTCCTCATTTTTAAACCTTCTTTAATACAAGACGAAACGAGGAAATATATGCAACATTTAATAGGTATTGGATAAAGTTTTGAACGAATTTATGGCGAGTTTTCATGACTAGTGATACAATTACATATATCTTATTACGTTGTAATGAGTTATAATATAATAATAAATTATAGTTTCTACACGCAACGTAATATGTTAATATATATAGTGCAATATATCTTCAGCTGTCGTTGTATAAATATTGATAGCCTTTTATCGTGACTTATTATGTATAATTGATACATGAAACTCAATATCCTTACATTCAAAAGACCGTAAAGGTTTCTGGTAAATTTCATTCGTTATAACAGGTAAAACATGAAAGTGAACTTAAGTACAGAAATTAATTTCAATATGTAGCTTAGTGGTGGTCAGCCTGTGGCACGCGTGCCTCCTAGCCCTTTAGAAAACCCCAGGTTTTTCATAAATTTAAAAACAATGACAATGATTATACTTCTCCCTCGTTTGCTTTTTTAGGGAAGGGTCTTGAATGAATGTTTTAAGATCTTAGGCAATAACAATGATCACTTCTGAAGGGCTGAGAAAGGTTGTAGGATAATTTGTTTCTGACCGACATTATGGGACATTTATAGAATGGAAGAATGGACTTGAAGAACAGTTAATGAAAATAGCTGGTCACTCGTCTACTGATTAAATTAAGCCGTACTTACAGCTAGATGAAGAACAGCATGGAAAAATAATAAATGAAATGAGAGAACAGACAAAAGCTCAAGAAACCTTGGCAAAACCAAGTTCAATAGCGTCGTAGAAACATTGCTACTCACAATAATAGAATCGTCGAATCCTGAGGAAGTTAAAATACAACTAATTATAATAACTGTGTTTTCAATTGTGATAATTTGTTTTGTTCGAAATAGTTTTTTCATCTTATATGATGGCACAGCTTACAAAAATATTGGCCATCACTAATCTAGCTAATTACACTGAAATCTTTTTTTACTCACCATTGCAGGTTTGTTTTTCCATGTCAGGCTGGAATCCAGCTTTACATTTGCATCCTCCTGAAGGTAGCGTCCATTTACCATCTCCTTTACAAAGGTATGTAGGAGTACCGCCTACTATTTCAGCATTGCTAACGCAAGTACCAGTGGCTTGCTCTATAAGCGTTACCTCTTTACCAGTTGGAGTAGATGGAAACCTGGCAAAGTTTACTGTCATTTCTGGACACACTATATAGTAAATCTGGAAGTAAAAATGGTTCTCAATTTCAAAATCTATTTATGTAGAGATAAGTTTTATTGTTTAATAGGGTAAATAACTGTTTCCTTACTTTGATAGCTAGTAGGGATATGCATGCTCCTTGGTCTCTAAAAGCGAAGTAGACACCCTTTTTAGTAACAGGGATACTTTTTACTTCAGTGTTAATATTAACTTCACTGTTTGAATTGAACCTTCCTTCTCCAGCAGCAATTCGACCTGGAACAAAATAAATCATGTTATTATAACTGATGCATTCACGAAAACTGCAGGAATAGGATACTGGCAGCGACAGGTATTGGTAAAAATACCTTATTGAAATTTCATAAAGGCAGGACAGTAATATAGTATACACTGAAATGGCGTTGCTGGATCATAAGTGTTACATTTGAAGAAAGCGCCAATAATTGTTAGGTTAGGTTTACTTTTTACTATAATAGGTTATTATTTGCCCAAGTACCCTTCATATTTCTAGATTTTTAACAATTTTTCTTTGCTTTTGTTGAATTTTCTATATAATAAGATAGGAAAAAAAGAAGGGGTACAATGTAGTGATTCTCTAGTTCTTTTGATGTGACACTGAGAAATATTTACATTGTAATTAATTTTGGATAAACTTTAACTAGGATTAACCAGCAATAACGTCGTATACTAGGTGTCACTTGTCAAACGTCAAGATCGAATCGGATACATGTTTTAACTTAATCTAACCTAACACTGATTAACCTAATCCACATTCCACTCAAGAGAATGGACCAAAGTGGGATTAGAACAATAACTATTAGAAAATATTAGCAAAGTTAGTTTATTCTGAAATAATAATAATGAAGGTAATCGTGAGGTAAAGTAGGTATAATTTGTTGTAGTATTTCGTAATAAACCGCATAACTAAGACGACCTTTTCATGATTTATTTCAAGAAAATAACAATAAATATTGAAATGCAAAAAAGAACCGCAACAATGTAGTGCAAATAAAATACCAGGTATATTTATGAAATCATAAACTATTTATCTATCCATGCTCATCGAATAGAAATAATGGTTTTAAGTGATCCATCTCGTACAAATATATAACGTCTAAGTGGGTCGTATAAACACCGATAAATCATCATTAGTTTTCAAGTTCAATGGTCACTTCTTTAAATTTATTGTGTTTACAGTTTGGCCCGCTGCCATGGCGATATTTAGTTCGAGAGCTATCCTTTGAAACCGTTTGCAAGGTAATACGCGAGTTATTTATATTTAGGGAGAAGGAAACCAAAACTAAAAAGGTTGGCCCTTGAGTAAAACTGGAAACTGTATAGTTCCTCCGCACATTTCGGAATTTTCTGAAAATAATTTTCGTGCCTAGCGTAACTGGACGTCCTAATGGTCGAAGATAATTAAATGATGAGTTGAGATTCGTTTGCAAAGTTTGAATTTGCCTCCCTCTGAAATTCCGTTCGGGCATAGGCCCTCCCTAGATCCGGAGCTGAATACATTTTCAGTATTTGACAATAGAAAAATAAGAATATTCCTTACTCTACACGTTTTATGTTCTAGCTTCCTAGCCAAATTAGAATAATTTAAATGATCGTTTTGTTTAAAACTACTATGCGTAGCGGCAGCGTCCCAATAAATATTTAAGTCATTTATAACAAGTGCTACAAAATGAAATTCATCTGGCCACGGTTATTCTCTCTGGCTTCGCCGACTAAAAAGTAATTGGAGAACGAGTAAATATTTGGATTTCAGCTTTGTCAACTTGACAATTCATTTTTCAAAAGAATTTTTGAATACACCGGCATGTAATATTGGGATTTATTTCTAAAAATAAATCAATGTTTGATTTATTAATACGTACTAATACGACGTTTCCGAAATGGAAATGTTTAAATTAGTAAGGTATGAACTGACGACGGTGCACTGAACTGATTATATTTTGTATAGTTTGGCAAACTTATCTGAAGCTGTGAAAGGAATGCGGCTGAAAACATTACATGATGCCACGTTAAGTATGAAAAAGTTGTGTGTGTGAGGTTGTGATATTGACTGCGGATCCTTGCGGTTCCATTAGCCTAACCAATTTTTCGACTTACCATAGTTTTACCATACATTAATAGTTTATTTAATTCAATTTATATAGTAAATCTAGATATATACATTTTATAATATGATACCTTAAGCTACATAAACCCTTTTTCTTTCTTATCATTATTTATTTATTTTATTTTAATTTTAATTTTTTTTTAATTTATTTATTTTCTTATTTTTATTTTTTTTTCTTATTTCTATTTTTTTATTTTTTCTATGAAAAAGTTGAAGTTGAATAAACAAATGTAGTTCCCAAGTGTAAGACACGACCGTGTTTCTTTGAATATTGTTTTTTTTTTAATTTTTTATTATGGAACGGCGAAATCGAAATTTGACTCGCGATTAATGTGCCCAAGCCGTACTACTACGGGAAGATGGCTGGAGCTACCTACCGAATAATAGGTCGTAGATTTAATGTTAATCATACAAAAATCTTAAGGGTACTAGATTCCTAGAGACAGGAGATCATGCCCGTAGAGCAGGACAAGTAAGAAATCGAATCACACCAATCCAGAATCGATTTTCAAGAATTTTGGCACTTGGACAGCGATTTGAGACCTATCATAGCCTACAAATTCAACTGCCATGCCGTGCCATGCCATGATCTATAAATTAGTGCTGAAACTGTTGGGTTACGCTTAAGAGATTCCAATTTAAGACCTAGGATTGCTGCCCGGGAATCTATATTAACTGTAGATCATCGAAGAGAAAGACTATACGTTTTGCCAAAGAACACGAAAATTTGGTATAGGCTAACTTGGAATGAGTCCAGATATTGTGTGTACAATAATGATAGACGTATTCGTGTATTTGGACGACCCAAAGAACGTTATGCTCAATGCAACTTCTCAAACACCACGCTATTTGGAGGAGGATCCATTATGGTTTGGAAGGTATTTCTTTGACAGCACGCACGGACCTAGTGGTCATAAATAATGGAAGTATGATTGCTGACAGGTACATACAAGATATCTTACAATTCTAGTACCTTTTGCTCCATATGGAGATTGGAATTAATACTATGGAATGGCCATCCCTTAGGTAGTCCAGACCCAATTCCTTATATAATATCAGGCGATTAATGATGATATGTCAATATTAAAATGATTATTATCGATATTTTAGAATTTTCTTCAATTATTTTATTGAATACTGCTATCAAATAGGAACAGATAGTGTCGTTCAAAAAAGTCATATGAATAGATTCAATAGAGTAAGGGTAATATATACACTGTGGACCGAAATAAAGGAGTACATTTTTTAATTGAAAATATTTTTTTTGTTTTTTGGGCGATTTATTTTCTTTTTGCAGGGCTAATAACCTAACATGTCCTCTTCATGACTGTAAATTTGGAAGCAAAAATAATGTACAGGGTCAGACTTATAAAAAAAATTATATAACAGTGCATTTGAGCTCGTTGCAAATGAAAACTGTTTTAGCTAAAATTGTACTAATATGCATTATCGGTAGATAAACTATCCAGAATACTTCAGTAAAAAGGAAATTTTCCGAAATTACCGGATTCGCGAAATAAATTTTTTTTATTAAATAACACATATTTATGAAAACAGTTTAGTAACTTTAAAACGTAATTTTGAACAGAACAATGACGCTATCAATTTATGGCGCAGACGAGTTCAAGAAACAAGAAACAATAATGGTGGCCACATTCATAATATTTTACTAGAAGTTTTAAAGTTACTAAAATGTTTTCATAAATGTGTTATTTGATAAAAGTTTTTTAATAAAAAAATGGCATTTCGCGAATCCGGTAATTTCGGAAAATTTCCTTTTTACCGAAGTATTCTGGATAGTTTATCTACCGATAATGCACATTAGTACAATTTTAGCTAAGACAGTTTTCATTTGCAGCGATCTCAAATGCACTGTTATATAATTTTGTTCATAAGTCCGACCCTGTACATTATTTTTGCTTCCAAATTTACAGTCATGTTAGGTTATTAGCCCTGCGAAAAGAAAATAAATCGCACAAAAAACAAAAAAAATATTTTCAATTAAAAAATGTACTCCTTTATTTCGGCCCACAGTGTATATTTTGTTATAATCTTTTGTAAGGGTCCAAACAGTAAATTCAATTAATTTCATTTATTTTTATTCAAAACAATAGCTAAATTATGTACTTCACTGACTTAAAAATGAACAACATTCCATGTCTTTAGTCGATCAATAAGTATTACATGCAGTAATAAATAAAAGTAGATTTATATTAATTTAAAACATCAAGATCATTTTTCCAAGCGAAACAAGTATTTAGAAAAAAAAAAACGCTCCTGCATATCTCGCAAATCCCGTTTTATCAAGTCCGATGAACACTGAAGAAATAGATTGGAATCTACTTAAGTAACTAACGATAAATTGTAATAAATTAAGCTATAAAATTGATACAAAAAACTGAGAATCGACAAAGAACAAAACGTTAAGTGCGTTACCGAGATACAGTGATCTTCAGAGTCTCTTCCGGTATTGGAGAAATAAATTAAGTAACGTGGAATTAAGACGAATTTCCTACGTCTGCCTGTGGAATTACATGCGGAACTTTATATTGAACCATCAAATGTTATGGCTATGAAAATAATTCCAAACAAAATTTGTTTAGTTCAGTTGGTAATGATTGCAGAGTTGCACAATAAATAAGTCTTTTTTGTTATACAGTTGCATTATCTTCGGGTTCTTAAGAAACTTATATACCGAGTTCCCTCACTTTTTTCCTGATGAAGCTATTTTATGGCAGCTTGCCAATACATTTAATTCTTAAATATCAAAATATTTGTCGGTAGCATCCTTACATTTCCAATAAATCCGTTTTTTCTCAATTCGTACCTCCTGTGGAATAACGACATAACAGCAACATTATTAAATTATCAATTTAAAGTTTCCCATTTGACGTCGGTCCATTTCTGCCCTTTGAGGCTAATCGCCGACGCCGGTAGCAATCTACCCCTAACCAGAAATTTTGCCAGACCCACTCGTGGTGTTCCAACCAGTGGTAGAGTTCTTTATTGAGCCCAACATCCATGGTACAATGCCCGCGAGCTGTGATATCCTACTCCGCTGCCAGCACTACGATGGTATTTTCCTGGTACTAACCGCGCTCGACACTGCTTCACGGTAACTATCGCATCAGTGGCGTTCCATTACAGTGCTGGGTCGACGACCTGTCCTAAAAGTGTCATTGTACGTTAATGTGGAATAATGTTATAATGATTACTCTTCAAATTTACGATAGATGGCGTATTTGTCGTTACCAAATTGGACCTTATTCGACGGAATAAGGACGTAAATATCAGTTTTGACATTTTTCTATTTAAATAATCTTATTTCTTGGGTTCTCAATTGTATATTGTGTCAATTTTATTCTAAAAATATGTGAACTAAATGAAGCTGTGACAGTTTTCAAAAGTAAAAACATAACTTCAAGTTATGTTATTTTCCTGGTCTTGTCGTTATAGGGAAGACCAGTACGTTGAGATTTTTATACCAAATGTTCATAATTCTTCAATTTCAGACTGTCTTCGCGTGCTAGAAGCATTTTGAAAAAGTCCTGCGTCGCTGCCAATGAGATCTTCCAAATTCGGTTCAGGTTCAAAATAAGTCTACTGGCGAAGAGGAATTCGAGATTACCCAATCAGATTCACAATTCTCAGTTTCTAATCAGGATATTCAGATTATCCCTAATGTAAATGCATTAAAAGATCCACTAGAAATAAAGAATTGCACCTTTTTTAGTGGTCATCACCTTTTCTATTAAAAAAAATAGACAAATTTCGTTTTTTTTTAAGTGCAAGTTTTTTCATACATTCAATAAATTCTTAATACATAATGTTGTTGAAAAAGTGCCTTACGGACAAAACTAAAGCACCGTGAACTGTATAGTGTAGAAAAAAATTATTTCCATCTAGTGACAGTGGTCTAAAAGTAAAAGTAAAACTGTTGCTTTTAAAAAGTTTTTAAGTAACAAAAGTACAAAAGAACGTGGATATTTAAAAAAAACGAGATTTTTCTCTTTTTTTTAATAAGAAAGGTTATGATCACTAAAATAGGACGTAATTTTTGTTTTCATATAGAGAATGAAGTATCTAATAGATCTGGTTGGGTCTCATCAGGCTATACGCTCATAAAAAAAGACATACTTTTTCTGCTACAAGCCAGATAAAAATAACGTTGGAGTACTGCTGAAATTTTCGACGCACAGGAAACCTTATCGCTATTACTTTTTTATCAGGTACCTAAACTAAAAGTTTCCCGACTATATGTATATGACTGCAATTCTATAAATAGTTACTTTTCCAGCTCCTATGATGGTATATTGGAGTTTACCCAGTTCCCATAAAAACTGCGCTATCAATCATTATAAAATAAACCATCAAAAATTACTGTAATTATCTGGAAAAGTTACAATTTCATATAAAGTAATTGTTTACCGTGTATCATCAGCCACTAATTATTTTATTCACGTATTGTTGAACTTGGATTATGATGAGAACCTCTTCTTGTCTACTGTTGTTTTACTTACCGCTTATAATTTAACTCACGTAAATATCATTGTGTATCAGTATATTGTACGCATTTACAAACTACTCCAAGTCAGGTCATCGAGGTTCAACTCGACTCGGGGAATTCGGACACTTCATAATATAGAATTATGTTTTCCAATATTATATATTAAAAAATTAGGACTATTCGTCTTCTATATAAAGCAATTGTTACCACTTTTTTGAGACAATTCGCATCAACTCAATGGGTTATTAGCGATGGCTAATTTATTGTTCAAATATTGTTACAAGATAAACATACATAATTATAAATAAGTGATAAGAAAACTTACAGAAAATAGTTATAACTTAGATTTTTGTATACATGTTAATTGCTTTAAGGTATGTTACTACTTTGTAAACTAGAACTTTATTACGTTGTACGTTGAATGTAGCGTTCGGTAAAAATATTTTCGACGCAAATTCGGCAACCTGTCAGCATGAATATTTACTTTCTGCGCTGTGCGGCTACGATCAGCACGTGTGTGGCGGTTTCTAGTTTTTGTAGTGTTGGTAAAATGAATCTCAGTAAAGACGACGTTCAACTTTTAATATAACAATATCAAAATCAAAGGATTTTGTGGGATCCAAAGGATAAATGGCGTTTTAACAAAAACAAAAAAAAATTACGCTTGGGAAGCAATTATTTTGATATAAGATAAATGTTCAAGCCAATAGTGTCCGTTTTTCTTGACTGATTCTTTTTTTTATTCTTAATCAAATGGGTCATAACAATGAAAGCGGCACATTTTCTCTTCATAAATATCACTGAATTATGGTGGAATGGTGGAATTATATTCGTCACATTGTTGATTTTCGCGAAAAGTACGTCGACACAAGAACGATGTTGCGGCACAAATCTCTTTGATGTCTGAATTAAAACCGACAAGCCACGGATCGCGTGTGTAGCGAACACGTCCACAGGCGCTCGACGCTCTATATTTCTTAGATGCAGAAGGAGAGCGCTGCCTAAGTTTAAGCGTTCATAAAGCCACGTACATACATGATGAGGCGCGAGCTTAATTCGCGCGCGACGCTCTATATTTCTTAGATGCAGAGGGAGAGCGCTGCCTAAGTTTAAAGGTACGGATTGTTAGGACAGTGCGCAGCGCAAAACTCACAGTCTGCTGAACGCTGCCTAAAGACGCTCAAATCAATGTAATGGAATTGAGTTATGTTGGATTGTTAGGACTGCGCCGAGCTGAGCGCACTCTCGACTGATGCTTGTGCGTCGTACGTTTTTCCGATACCAAATGTAGTTTGATTTGGACGCAAACGCAGAGCAGAATTGACTGTGGGCTTGACTTGTTGAATTGTTCTATTATTTTTAAGTTAATTATTGCAAAATTTCCCCCTGGGGAAGAAGAAACCTTGATAGATTTGGTCAGGGAACATCCTGCCTTATATAAGAAAAAAAGTAAAAGCTACAAATATAATATCGTAAAAAATAATATCGAACTAAGTCGCCAGTCGTCAGTCGGAATATCTATCCTAACACTCCACTATAACAAAAGCAGACGTGAGTCGAGCTGGACAGATTCTGCCGTAAGTTTATGTCGTCCGCCGCGCACTGTTGTAACAATCCGTACCTGAATCGTTCATAAAGCCACGAACATACATGATGAGGCGCGAGCTTAATTCGCGCGCGACGCTCTATATTTCTTAGATGCAGAAGGAGAGCGCTGCCTGACCGACTCGTCTCAAACCAAAGAAAGGCAGGTGGTCATTTACTCGCTTTGTTTCTACTACCACATGCCTTCTTCTTTTCTTTTTTTCCTTACTTCTAATTAAGTTTTGAAAGTAATCAATAAAAAGTACTTGCACCATGAAACGTATATAAGTGAGCGGTAGTAATGATTGGCGTGCCTTAGAAAAATAGCTTGCTGTAGGAGCGAAAGAAACATGTGACGTGTCATGTCTGTACACACCTCATAGTTAAAAATCCCCGCCCAAACTTGAAGTGAACAAACGAATTTGTCGGGGAGGATGCGAATTTATCATGGATTGGTCACAGACAGTCTCCAGGAACAAAACTATAGTTTTTTATGTTTTACCGTGAATCAGATTCGCGAGATGTATGTATGTGTGTATATGGGGCAATATTTACTAAGACCCAAATGATCTAATTTGCCCCTTACTTCTACGTAGGTCCTGACAAATGTCTCAGCTCAGCTCCTTTAGGAGGAAGGAAGAATTTTAGGATATTCGAAAGATTCGAGAGATATACAATTCGCAAATCATATCGAGCAGCCTAACCGCTTGTTGTAGGGCAAATATGGAAAACAGGAAAACCGTATGCTGTTGGCAGCAAATCGAAAGCAACTATGCACGTGCCGCGTTTCTTGACAAATAACATCCAGCTGTAGTTCAATGTCTTGAAGTTCTCCAAGCATTTTATTTAGCAGTCTTATTATTTTCAAGCGAACAGGAAATGTACGAATGGTACTGGAAATCTGTCATTCGTTTACTATGGATATAGCGGTACTTTCTTATCTGTAGGCAACATTTAATTCTATATCGTTTATAAAAGTTCGATGATCTGAATACCTGTTCGATTTTAAAATCTATATATATTATATACAAACTATAACTTGTGTAGCTGAAAACACCTTCCGATAGTATCAAATGTACGTAACACTTGGAACCTTTTAACGTAACAACGATAAAATATTACTCCATAAATGAACAGGTGTGATTTATTAATAACGTTAAAGATTTGTTTAATAACCTACTTAAGGAAACGGCGATTAATCAGTAACCAATGCTGTTGTTTTGATTTTTTTTAAAAGGGTCCTATCAAATTTATAGTAGAACACCTAGAAGAAAGTGAATTTTGTCAGAAATATATCTTGTACAATTTAATAACTTTCAACCATCTGAATTTTTTTTTTTTTATTAGAATTTAAGTGCCTCGACAACTATGGCCATTGGCACTGTACAAAAGACAAAAAGACATATTAATACATACACTATCTTAAAACATAAAACATGTAAAATACTCGGTAAAATATCACTAGCTTAAATTTTGTGGTAGAGGTTAGTTGATTTCAGGAATTTCAATGTCTTTGGGATTTCAGCGGTGCAGTTTAAAAGCTCTTTCAGGTTTGGTGTTAGGTCTAGGCGCTTGTATGTAATGGTGTATTCCTGGCAGTCTGTGAGAATATGTTTGACGGTTAAAGGACTATTGCAGTGACGGCAGACGGGAAGGTTTTCAGAAGACATCAAGTAACCATGTGTGTGTCTGGTATGGTTGATCCGCAATCGTCTAATGACAGCAGCTTCTCTCCTGGTTAGGAAATCGAGGGAGGGACAGCCGATTAATGGTTGTATGTCGTAAAGGGCTGTTTTGCTGTCTTGCCAAAAATTTTGCCAGGACTCCTTGACGGACTTTTTGAATAATTGTTTTATGTCATTTGGGAGCTGGAACGTTGTTGTGGTGATGGAAGAAGAGGCTTCTTTAGCATGGTGGTCAGCGTTTTCATTGCCAGTAATTCCAATGTGAGATGGAAGCCAGATAAGACAGACTGTTACATCACGATCTGAGAGAGTTTGATAGATGTCATGGATGTTTTGAACTATTGGATGGTCAGTAAAGATGGTATTGAGTGAATTAATTGAGGAAAGTGAATCGGTACAAATGGCGACGCGCTTGACAGGAGAAGAGATTTGCTTGAATGCTTGGAAGATGCTATACAACTCACCAGTGTGAACGCTACATGTTGAGGGCAACCGATAGGAACCTATTAGTTCGTGGTTGGTTGTGACGGAGCAGCCAACACCAAAAGAAGTTTTTGAGGCGTCTGTGTAGAGAACTACATCATATGGTGTTTTTTCTAATATTTCCAAAAATGCTTTCTTTATAAGTATGTTGGGCGATTCATGTTTATTGAACTTGGTAAGGGAGGTATTGAATAGAGGAAGTTGTTTAGTCCAAGGAGGGATATGAGGTTGGGGGAGCGGAGTGGTCATTGAAAGGTCGGTATTCTGAAGTAATGGGAGAAGAAGATGGGCAATAGATTTTACGCTACGTTTGGAAGTAGTGTTGGAAGGATGATGTTGAGACATTGTAAACAGAGGGTAAACAGGGTTAGAAGGGTTAGAAGATGTTGATGCAGCGTATGAAAGGAGGAGGGATTGACGTCTTAGGAACAGGGGTGGCTCATTTGCTTCACAGTATAGACTAGCAGCTGGACTAGAACGGAAAGCACCGAGAGAGAGTCGAAGGGCTGTATTGTGAATAGAGTTCAGTGAGTCGATGGTGGATTTGGAGGCTGACATGTAAATAAAGCTGCCGTAGTCTAGTTTAGAACGGATGAGGGATCTGTAAACTCTTAATAAGGTATTTTCGTCAGATCCCCAGTGATAGTGGCAGAGAGCTTTGATGATATTAAGTCTTTTAAGACAAATGCCTTGGAGTGTGTTGATATGAACTTAAAAATTCTTGTTTCGTTAAACTTTCAAAGCTTTGCGTGAAAAAATATATTCTGATTTTGAGTTTAACATTTACATACAGACATCCTCATTTTTTCTCTTTAAACCACAGTATAGAAACGAACCAGTATGTTATCTCGTGACGTTACACTGCCGAGCTCTCTGTGACCTTCAACGTCGTTCGGATGAGTATGTCATCCAGCGGCCAATGCTGTGCTGCGATCCAAATAAAGTGCCAGCGGTGAATTTGCGAATAAAATTATTTATTACAGCTAATATTTTTACGGCTTTTCGGTATTATTTTTATAGTTTATAAGCATTTTTTTGCAATGGATACCATTAAAAAGAAGAAAACGTGAATGTAACAATAAATATTATAATTGTGATGGAAAATTTCACCGTTTTCCAAAGGATTCAGGAAGGTGAGAAACTGTTAGTATAATACTTTATTATTTGATCTTCATATTACATTTATGAGCCTTAGTTTCATGCATTGATTTAATTTGTTGTTTTTGTTTCGAAGCATGCGATAGGCCTGACTAGATGCCAAAACTATAATATCTATACAATAGTAGTCATCGTTTATGTGGTGCTCATTTTGAACCAGACATGATTATGCAAGCTCATAAAAGAAAACTTCTTTTAAAAAAAGGCTATTCCAACAATATTTCTTTCATCAAATACTGCAATGCCTAAAGACTTTCAGACAAATGATTTATTGGAAAAGAATTTTGTTCGCTACTTTTGTGGTTATTTAATTAAAAAATGTTCGGAAATTCATACATATGCACCGTATGTGAGACGTATTCACAAGCGTATCAGAATTTAGAATTTAGTCTTTATACTGTTACCTTAGAGCTCTTGAAAATACGAATAAGGATACTTTTGGAATCTTGAATATGCCGCATGAAAATTTAGTATACATCTCATTATTATAAACATTATTCCAAATGAATTTTGAGAAAGTTGCTACGGAAGATAGTATAAGATAAAATGAAAATTGTAATATGGAAAAACCAATAAATATTTTATATAAGACTATTGTTTTATTCACTCATCAGTGTACTGTTCTACAATATTTAAGAAAAAAACATTTAACACGTTCAAGTCATTTTAATACGTATGCACCTACGCCTATGGTAAAATGAATCGTAAAGCGATCCGTTCAAGGTCATCAAAAGCTCTGGCAATTTATGAATGAAATTTATGAGAGTTATACTACTGGTTCCTTCCTATAGTGTGTTTAAACTATTAGTAGATATCGCATAATAATAATTATTCTAACGCTTGAAAAATTACACGTCGGGGCATATAGCCCGGGAAGTAGTTGTTGCTCCTTAGTTGAACGGTTAGTGTCGTTGAAATTTTTTTTTAAACTTATAAAGCGTTAGAATAATTATTATTCAACGATATCTAATGGTAACGACAATATTACAGGAGACTGTAATAATACTTTATTATAATATAAGCTTAGAAGTATAGATTAAAAACTGTTTATGGTGATTGCTATAATTAAACTAAGTGAACATAACTTTGAATGCTTTGGAATTCCAAAAATGTACCCAACTCCTTCAAACGGTATTAATTGTATACTGCATTGCATCAAGCGCAGAATAATATAAATTCCTTGTATGTAGTTAAATGCAAATTAAAAATAGATAAATCACTTTCAAACGTCGAAGAAAAATGTATAAAAACCTATTTGATAAATTAAATGCTCAAGCAATTTCGGAAAAATCGGCAACGAATGGCCGGCAACTACAAATATCTGCGCAAAGTAGATAGATTGCGACCGTGGCACAAATTTAAATGGAAATAAAATATCATTTCCACTTCAATTAAATATAACAGATTGGTTGATTGCAGGTGTTTCTTGTTTTATATGGATTGTGTTTTTTAAATAATTACGTTAACAGAATTATTGCGTGTACATTTGATCATTGAACAGACAACATCAATACTCTGAAAACATGCTCGAAACATATTACAATTCATGTGTCATCTGACCCTTTTTCTACGATTTTAATTGGCTGAAATATTGTAGTGAGAGGCTATCAAACTGATGATAGAGTTCATATAATAAGGGAAGAAATAACACATCATTCAAAATAGGATATTACCTTACGTAGTAGTCCAGTAAATGAAGGCGAAAAATACCCTCAGCATGAGCATCTGGTCCAGCAAGATTTTTTTTTCAATTTGCAGGTAATAGTAGGTACATTGAACCTTCAAAAATATCAGGTGCCTGAAATTTGTGGGAGGGTCGGAAAATGGCTCTAGAGATCCCGAAAATCCGTTTTCCGCCGATATCTCCCGAACTACGATCCCTAGAGAATTTTTGTTCAGACAAAAAATGAAGAGCAGTTCATTACCTACAAAAGTTGTCCCTACGATTTTTTTCGTTACACCAATATTTTTTGCAAAAATGGTGGTTGAAACGTTCGCAGTTTTCTGAAACTTGAAAACTGACGTTTCTAGTCCTCGGGTAACCGTTGTAACGTCTTCAGTCAGAGCTTGATCACAAATAAAACACACGGGCGTACTAGAATCAAGACAAGTACAAGAATTTTCAATATTTCCCTGTGTTTTTTATCAATAAAAATTTCAAAATTGATTATTTAATAATAACAATAAAATTAATAATGACTTGAATTTCACTTTTAACACTGGAATACTACTAATTTATTCTTGAAAAATCACGGAAGAGATAGTGTTTACATATAAAATTGTCAGTTGTTGACAAACAATGCAGCAGAAAGCATCCACGTGTACACGCACTATAGCAGACGCCGCCGACCACACTATAGATGGGTGGCGTGGCGGCGTGCGAGAATAAAATGAGGCATCCAATACAACAAATTTAGAGACAAATTTCTTTTTAATGCATCAAATAAAATACTTGATACACATATCAAAGGAAAGTTCAGAATGTGACCTTTCATCGGGTATGATGCTTGACCGGGAAGAATTTTACTGTAAAGAGAAAAAACTGTTTGAAAAAACTCGGAAGAATAGCTGGCTTTTCTCAAAAAACTGGAAATTTCCCCGATTTTCCTGAAAACCCAGGGATCTGGGTCGAAAAAAATTATACCATCGGCAAGAGGATATTCTACCTTTCTCCCAATATCAATTATAAGCGGGTTTGACAGTTAATCATCGAGAAATTCCCGATAAACCAGAGCGCTCGGGAAAGCTCCAGAAATCCACAAAAATCGCCTCTTGGAAAACACATTATTCAAAAGATACGGGCGAATTATTGGTAGCATTGTTTCGGAATAAATAAAGTATCCCCCAAAGAACCATTATCCAATAGGATTGGCTGAAATAACTCTTAATAAAAATAATATGAATAAATCCATGGAAGCATTAAAAAATCTAGCAAAGACGAATTTTGGCCTGGTTTTCCAATGACCCAGGAGCACAAATTGAGTGGATAAAAACACGCCTTAGTAGCCACAGATCCCTTCTTTCACCCGCACCCACAAAAATTCTCCAGTGGTCAAATCTCGGCAGATATCGCGGGAAAACGGATTTTCTGGAATTTCAGAGCCATTTTCCCACCCTTCCACAATGGACAGGTACCTGACATTTTGGGAATTTAATGTGCCTACCATAACCTGCAAATTAAAAAAAAATTGCTTTTGCTGGACCAGTTGCCCATGTTGACACCTTCGTTTATTGGACTATAGCGGCAATGTGTCCTACGTCTTTTTCTAATATTCCACTGACAGACTCGTCAGGTCTGTACTTTATTGTTTACTGTCAATTAATATTTATGAAAAGTGAATATCAATCCAATTGTTATATTTATTTAAATAATACTAAAATATGCTTAGATATACACGGAAAAAACTTCTCAAGTATTATCAATTAGAAAAGGAAGATGGTAATTATTAATTCCATAGTATTTTCGAATTTGGCTGAATACGATCTTGATGATTTTATTTATCAAATTTAAGGTTAGCTATAAATATTGCTGCGTAAAATTCACCGAGAATGTATCAACAACCATGCTGCAGTAGATGGGGTGACATTCATATTCTCTCCCCAAATATAACTCGTACTACAAATAATTATTAAATATACTACTCGCTAGAGCCAGCAGAAGATCTTCATCGGCTCTAGCTCGACCCAGAATCGATAATAATTGTAACACTAGTTATATTATATTACCCCCGATAATATTACTGTCGAAACAGACATTCAGTAATGAATCAACAACAGATTCTCTTGTTAGGACAGTATAGTTCTTTTCACGATCTAATAAACTGACTTGACTTAGGCTTGAGATGCAAAAAAACATAAAACTTTTCGGATTTGCAATGTAGAGCCGCACTATACCTGATGATAAGAAAAAGGATTTATAATAAGAATGACCCAAAAGTCTAATAGAGTTTTAAGGTAATAATTTATTATTCGCCAACAAAATAAACACGACCCTGACATTGCTAATACTTTTATGGCTTTATTGCATGGCATTATCCTATCTCAGGTCAGGTCAGTTTCTTACATCGTGAAAAGAACTCTACAAAAGCTGGTTTTATTTGACCAAAACCTGTCACCTCAATCTTATCAACTTTACACAAACAATTACTGAACACATGGACTGTAGGAAGAGTTTCAGATCTCTGGTAAAGATCCAGGATTGGACTTTTATATAGTTTTATTATTTTTTCCAAGGATGGTAATGGTGTTGGGATCCTATTGATTCATATTAAGTCTGTTCCAACCGCAATCAGAAACGATCTGGGAATACTACAGTCAGTGATAGTAAGGAAAGAAAATAAACTCGTTTGCTCTGATCGTTTCTGTCGGTGTCCGATTGCGGTTGGAACAGACCTATTGCTCAATTCCGTATCGAATGTCTTTGAAAACATACTTTTTCATCACCAAATCTAATATAACTTCTTCTGAAGTGCCGAAGGAACTATATACTGTTTTTATTGCCTTTTTAGTTGAATAAACATTTTAATCTTTACTGCTATAATTGAAACTGTTTCTAATTAATTCCACTATTTAATATGGAGATGAAATTTTCTGGGCGTGTTCAAGTGAATTCAAGAATGGTTTAGGTTCACAGTTGGTCTCGAAAAGTGGCGTTGCAATCGTGTTTTTACTGAACATTTCCTAAATAGTTACCCGATTTAGTTGAAATTTTGCATATGAAATTTATAATTTCCCTTTTTCTGTAGGAAGCCCTACAATAACTATAATAAATTGAAACTTACTTCTTTTAAAATTCGTCCATTTCCTCATACAATATAAATAAAATTTGTATAAAAACTGCATTTTCCTCATAGCTAGTAAACAACAACTTCAGAATATAAAGTCCATAGCGCTCTTTAACGACATTCGCTGTTTTCGGAATAAATTTTTATGGATTCGCCGATGTTCTTTGAGAACATCCTTAGCATACAAGGATAATAATAAAATAATTTTACTATCGACGTGCAGTTAACTTCTATGCTTCGAGAACAAAGAATTTGCAATTTTAATGCAAGCCAAATCATAAAATGTTGCTAGTTTCCCGTGATCACATGCACTTCTCATATAGGTACTCAAGGTATAAAGTGGATTATACCTATTCGATTCAACGTTAAGAAAAAAGGATATATTTGTCTCTGATGCAATGGCAAGTTGCATTTTTATTTATATTTCATTTGGGAATAATGTCATAACTTGGATTTTACTGTAAAAACATTGATAATATAAATAGTGGAAAATCAATCAAAAACTTCACAACATTCAGAGGAATTCTTGGGCACTAGAATTACAAGTACCAATAAAAACTTTTATGTCTAAACATAACTGCAAACAACAAGAAGTAAAAAAAAATAATGTTTCAATTTTAATCACATCCAAAAATCAGGTAGCGCCATTTTTGAATATTTTACTCACCTCTCCCCCCATGTAGTTTACCGTACTTTCGGTCAACTCCCTCCCCCCTAATAAACTACGTAGAACTTCAAAATCAAATTTATTATATTTTACATTTAAAAAATTATTGTAATAATAATTGCTCGAAGATATCGTTCAATACAAATAATGGTGAAACAAGCCAAATATGTAAGACGGCGCCGCTTGCGCTATCTGTTTTGTAAGACTTCTTTACATCTGTTAATATGCCCGCAGTATTTGGAAACCATATTAGTTTTAAAATTGACAATTCAATTCATATATAAAAAATCGCATATGCCACAGTGCAATTGTCACTTTGACAGCGGCAAAAGTTTTTTCACTTATTCATTTGTTGATCAATATCACTGTTCCTAGTATGAATTTAAATAACTGCGTTTTTAATAATTGTACATTAAAATAAAAATGTGTTTATTTTTAATGTTTCATAAATAAAGTTTGCATTGATATGTTTCCAAATTTCTCATTCATTAAATTGTCCTGCCGAATTACACTCGAGGTTTGTATTGATATTGGGTAAATTTGGGTTGTTCAAATTCTAAACTGTTTCCTTCAGCAATTTGACTCGAATAACTGTCAACCTAAAAACACTCCACCTTCGGTATCGTGTTTTTAATAGTTGACAGTTATTCTCGTCAAATTGCTAGGAAACAGTTTCTCATTAAACAACCCAAATTTACCCGATAAAATACAAACCACTTGTGCAATTATAAGTGAAAAAGCTACGTACCACTGTTTACGACCCCCTCCAAAGTGACCTAGCGTAGTCTTAGTTCGAACCCCCCCAAAAATTGGCAACGTGATTTGTGAACAGCCCCGAATTTAAGAAAGGATCTTGTAGATTAGTACAAAAAAACATAATAGCTACGGTTGCCATACATATATATACTGAATTGTCATCGTTTTTAACGTGAGTGGCGCGAGCGCTAAACGCTAATCTGGGACGGCTACAAGTCTTCATAAATCAAATTTTAGTAGCAGCTGCTAATTATCCAGACTCAAAAATTGCTATTGAGCAAACTACAGCACGAACTAAAGCTAGGGCAATAGTAAAAAGTATACTCGCTCCTCACAGTTTGCAACTTTGTGTGTGTTGTGATTTAAATAATACATCGTTCTTTGTTCTATGAATAGCCTCCAATGCCAGCAATCATAAAGCCACGTCCACACCGAAAGCAACACATAGGAACATTATGCTTATGTTGCTTGTCCCTGGAACTTGTTTCTGAATGTTGCCAAAAGTTTATTTAAGTTCCTAGTTGTTTACTGTTTACTAATGGCGACTATGTTTCCTCTTCTACGAAATGATCAGCAATCTAAGCTAATTAAAATTTGGTTCTTTAAATAATGAGTACTCTAAAATAATTGGCAGTTTGAACAACAGAAGCGGGAGGGAAAACTTTCCGTTTTGGTTCACAGAAGTTATGGCAGCCCTGACAATAGCGCAGTGGCGGTCATACGGGGGGGGGGCACATCTCAACAGCTATTGTTCCGAAATTGAAAAGTTTCCTTTATTCTTTGTTTATTTTAGTGTTTCATTATTTTGGGAATGTTGTTTTTGTTTATTATGTTGAGGATTTCTTTTGTTTTATATTTATTATGAATAAAATTATAAAAACTAGCTGCACATATATTTTTATTTGTGAATTGCTGGTAGGTACCTACTTCATAACCAAACTACCTACATATATATTTTTCCTCGTTTCTTTGCCTAAATGTCTCATTTTCAGTGTTTAGGTAAAGCTTACTTTAAACCCCCTTTAAGTTAACGGTTTGGTCCATGGCCCCCCCTCTCAAATGTATATGACAGATATGACGGTATATATGCACCGCGAATAAGGATCTATTACTTTACATTACGAAAAACAACAAACCATATTGAAAAACTGGATTAAGCCGAACCAATAACGACTAAAATAAATAAAAAAATAGAATATTTTTATCCCTTTAGATTAAATTGTTGCCACTTTCTCTGTATATACCATGTCGACCTAAGCGGTAGTGGAACGAACAGACATTTTGTTCATTTGCTTTTTTTTTATTGGTCACTTCGGCTACAAATTGGATTTTTACTGTTTCTGCTGTGATGATCGTCAAAATGTGATTGGAAGGATTTTTATTGCCTTGACAGGAATTCGATTCTTTTCCACCGATGGAAAAGATTATTACGAGGCTTGTAATAGTTGTTGGAAAATAGGGGAAATCGCACAAACGTTGTATTTTTATTATTAAGTCAAAGTAAATGTTACTGGTTCGGCTAACGGCGATAAAAATGTTGATGGCAAGTAAAATATCAGAAAACAATCACGTCTCAACACTCTATTTGAGAAAAAAACTTTTCCAGTGAGTAGAAAATTATACAGGGGACAAATTAAAAATCATTGAATATATTTTTAAAGTAATATAAATCAAAAAGGTAAAAATAAAATAGATATCGCAGAATAATAATTATTCCAACGCTTTATAAGTTTTGAAAAATATTTTTAAAAGATACTGACCGTTCAACTGAGAAGCAACAACTACTCCCCGGGCTACAGGCCCCGAGGGGATATTGAATTACACTTGAGAGTCAAACGGAGTTGGCATATCTACAAGATATTTAACAATTCTGGTTTACAATTAGAAAGGACAACATAACTTGTAGACCGGTTTCGGCGTATTTGCACCTCATCAGTACAAGGTATATGTTCTCCGTCCGCGAGATCTAAAAGCTTAATCACGGACTGAAGAAGACACCAAAATCACAATCAATACGTCTCTTCCAGTAACGAAAGTGTAAAAGTTGTGACAATAGCGACATCTTCACCTACAACTGCAAACCAAAATTCGAAAAATCTGACAAGACACGTGGACTCGAAACAATAGAGTTTTATTACAGTTTCCTATAATATTGTCGTATTTAATAAGTTTTGAAAAATATTTTTTTTTATTGGTGAACCATTTTACCTATTTAAAGCACGCCTCAGCGTGTTTAAATCGAACTTTAAAAAACGTGCGTGTTTTAAAGTTATCGTGGCAACATCAACAACTCGAGAAACGAAGTCTGACAGGAGTAGTTTGTAACGTCAAAACTTTTATTCGAACAATATTTAACACTGTCAAATTTATAAATTAAAATGGAAAGTGCCTTTGGTATTGTTTGAAATATTAATATATCGATTTTTCAAATCTTAGGAAATGGTATTTAAATTAATACTATTGACATTCACAGAACTCAATAAGGTTCAACTTCCATCAAAATAAAAATTGGTTTATGTTTTTCTCATTTCCATGACAACGCAAGGTATATATCATCACTAATTCAACCATTTGATATTTAGCTCTTATTTCCATCTATGATTTCCATTTCTTGTTGTTGTAGTAGTTATAGACCAGTATTTGTAATTTCAAAGTGCACTAATAAACAAAAATTGCGTAAAGTATTCGTGGATAACTGGTCTTTAAAACAGCAAGCATTCCGGCTTCGCCGCCGTGCTCGAAAAATCGCGCGTGTTTTAAAGATCTTAATATCCACTTATACTTTAATATACTATTTCAGACACTAAAAATAAAATGTTATTATTAGTAAGCCATCGCCTTAGGCTCCTTGATTTTACAGGAATTTATTACGAGAATGCAAGAATCTTGCCTATTTTCTTGGAACCCATTACTTTAGACATTGTAAATGGGCTATTTTTGATTCCAAATTAGGTACCATGCCATCAGGATATGCTTGTGTTTTGGGACATTCAATATTAAAATGACTTTTTGGTTCCGGTAAAGCCAAACGGAAGCTCTTAATGTATAGTGATGCAACTACGTTACCTATAGTATCAGAGCTACATACGTAATGACGATTCTGAGCTCGAAGACTATTATTTTTTTTCAGATGCAGTTGATGTATGTATGTGTGTGTTTTGGGGTGACATTCACTGAGACCTAAAAGATCTATTGTGCCCCCTTACTTCTACTCAGTTTCTGAGAAGAGTCTCAGAAACTGGTAGTTCCTTTAGTCCTATTTCCCGGAGGAATTTTAGGATGTCTGCAGGCTTCAGCATAGGCAAATGTTCCTCTTCTATCCAGTAATCTCCTAGGTGCTGTGCTCTAGGATTCAGTATGTGGATGGAGGTTTCTTCTTCCATTCCACAAAATCTGCATTCTTCTTCCTCCACTATTTTGAGCTTTTTCAGGTGCCCATTCAGGCGGCAATGTCCCGTTAGGATCCCTGTTAAAACTCTTAGCGCAGTTTTACTTTGACTTATCCATTCTTTTGACCTCAATAGGTTGTAGTCACCCAGAAGAGTCTTTGATTGTAAAAGCCCTACTAGATCTTTCCAATGGTCAGATCTTCTCTTTTTCTCGGCTTTACTTATTTCTTCCAGATGCAGTTGATAGGCAAGTTTTCTTATATTGATTATACCACCACTGCTTAAAATCAAGAAACTTGTTGGTTTTACTTTTTTTTATGGTAAACTTACTTTTGGCACTTGAAATCACAATAATTTTTGAGTACTTATCAAATATTCTGTCAAAAAGTTCAAAACCCTCTTCAACAAACCAAAATCCCTATAAATTTTTTAAAAGGAGTGCCCCTGAATAGAGAAAAACTGCTCAATTCTGTCAAAGCGCTTCATGTCTATCAAGGCCAAAGAGAGTCTAAAAATGATAGATATGGTTTTTGTATAGCAATTTTTGATATTTATTTCTCCAGGTCCTTTCTACACTAAATAATTAATGCTTCACTCATAAATAGAGCTGGCTCTGTAGCAGAATAGCGTCAGTCAAAATAGCGCTGGACATTTATTTACACTAGAAAAAGTGGATTAGGTACTACAGTCTACCATATTTCAATAGTTAATTTTCTAAGGATATTTTAACCGGCGTTATTTTGTCGAGCGCTATTTTGTCCGCCGCTGTTTTTGTTCAGCGTTATTTTTCTCCAGCGCTATTTTCTCCGCCGCTGTTTTAACCTAGCGCAAATGTTGACTGACGCTATTCTGATACAGAGCTATAGAACTATGCAGTAAAAATACTCAGTTCCTTTCGGTACGAAACAATAAAGTTTTACACAATAACTGATTTCTCATATTAAAAAGAATAAAGCCGAAATAGCACTTCAGAAATAATCGATTCAGTTTATATGTCGGTTAAAAGTTTTATTATAAACGTAAAATTTCACTTACTTATCAATTTATATCTTTCGGCATCCCACGGAGGCGGTTCTCGAGTAACTGCATCAAATTCGTAATACAGCAAACTGAAAGTTTCCTTACAGGACAATGCATTCCCTGAAAGCAAAAAAAAGAACATCATTTATTTTATTTTCTTTCTTTTCCAAGCTGACATATTATTACTAAACTAATGCAAACAAATGATCCGAATTCATATAATCGTTTTGTTCCAAGAGAAATTTATATTATGGCAACTGAAAAGTTTTAAAATAAAAAGCGTTTCTACATCATGGTTAAAAAGTTTGGATTGGGTTATTTATTGATTATACTGTAAAGAAGTGAGTTATATAAATTATTTTATAATTTCTATTATACATGTAAGAAATATAATAGAAGTTGTTTCAAGGGGAAGTATAAATGGGAGTGCATAAATTCGACGCTTAAATTTAACTCAGTCTTCTCACTTTATGTAGCTGCTTGTAGACCCTTTAATTCGACGCTAGGTACCTCTACTAATCCTTCTACCTGTATTATTTTGTATAAAAATATCAAAAAATAAGAAATAGAAAAATAAAAAAAAAACAAAAAAATCCAGGCCCAAACCTGGTTGATCAAAGTGTAACTATGTATAAAAATATCAAAAATAAGAAATAGAAAACTAAAAAAAATAAGAAAACCCAGGCCCAAACCCGGTTGATCAAAGTGTAACTGTGTATAAAAATATCAGAAAATAAGAAATAGAAAATTAAAAAAAGTCAAGAAAACCCAGGCCCAAACCCGGTTGATCAAATATAAGCTTAATCCTTAAAGGACATAATCCTTCCGGCAGCGTCCAATTTAAGGGTGTCTCTTCTGGGCTACAGGTAGTTAGCGTCCAATTTGAGGCCGCCCGTACAAATACTGTTATTGGGATTGTACATGAGTTTTCAATAAAATTGAGATATGTCAATTGAATGTTTTTAAATCAATGATTTGGAAGTACCCAATGTGAGGGATTCGCATAAGACAAGGTAAGGCGAAACATCCAAAAATATCTTCTTAATCTCGACTCGTAACCAGTTATCTCGTCATACCGAATACCGTTATTATACTGGAACTCACTAAGTAATTCTGAATGTTATAATTATTGAGGATTAAGTAATTGAATGTTTTTAATCTGTTTGCATTTGTTTAAAAAATGTTTTTTTTAAAAATGGTTCAACTTATTTATGATCTTAAAATTTTATCTGAAAAAATTCAAAACAAAGCAAATCTTCAGAAGATATTTCGCTTTTTGAATCTTAACGTAATGATTTGAACATGGTAATGGTAATGTGATTATGCCTGGTTATTTTTTTTTGTATTTCACCAAAATAAATACAAGCTAAGTATTATAAAACCAAGAGATTATCAAAACAATAATGTTCTGTCAAAATCATTTATGACGTCCGCCTATTATGTTATTATTTCTCAGACGCTCGCCTACCACATTAACATTTTTTGAAATTGATATTAAATTGGGATCACGCAGCTAATCACTAAAATGTGATTATCTCTAAGACCGTTAAGATTTGGGGATACTATCAATTAAACCTTTTTTTGATTAAATTACGTGGCTTCAATATTTTTTTTACAAAAGTAGCGCTAATTTAAACAGCAAAAAAGTTTAGTAAACATTTATGCTGCATAAGAGGCATAAGTGTAGCCATCTACAAAATACATCGGAATAGGTACAAAATTATGATTTCTCATATCCAAAACCCCCACTGTCAAATTTCTATAAATTCACGTCAAAAAGCGTCAAAGTAAATAGCAATATTTTCAAGTGAAGATTGTATACTCCATTTCACGTAAGAAGAACCCACGTGAAGTTGCAATCGTATGCGCGAGCTTGTTGTCATAACTATCGCCATAACTATTGTAAAATGGACACTCGACTTCAATTCAGTATCGTAACGTTTCCACACTTTGTAGGGTACACAGCAGGCTCACACAACACTCACGGAAAAACTAGCTAAATGTTTAAAAATATTCAAAAATCAATAATATTTGACAGTATATAACACACATGTCAATAATACAATGGCTGTCGTCATGAAACACCGTTTGTAACGCCATTTGCATGAACGAGGCGATATAGATAAACAAGAGCGATTTTGATTTCTGTGCAAGACAGTTGGCCAACTTCAAGTGGCTTTTTCTTATGTGAAACTTAGGTACCAAACTGTACAAACGGAAACTGCATTCTAGATCTTGCGACAGACTAAATACGTTTAAGATACCACTTTTAATCTGTTTGTACAAAATTGAATAACGAATAAAACCAATTAAAAATTTTCTCCAAGTTAAATAAAGTTAGTTTAGAGAACGCCCTGTGTCGAAATTACATCTAGTTATATTAAAAACATGTTTACGTTAAGCCAACATAAAGAGACTTGTTATTTATTTGATTAAACACTTGTTTTGTTGAATAAAATATTTGGATAACTTTGAGCGGCGCTTAATGTGTTTACTAAATAAACAAACATTTTTATTTTAAGTGCATGTCAAATTTATTAAATAATGTTGTTGATAAACGTAATTTTTTTCATTTCCATTGATTTCTGCTTATTAGTAAGGTTTGGGTGTTCTTAGTAAATGATAAATTTTTATTTTTTATTATTTTCAAGTATTTTCTTTCCTTTCCTTTGTTATTGTTATATGACATATAATTGCAATTAAGAACCATGGAGGTTATATAAGAGAATCGAACTGTTACAGAAAAATTGATAAATTTTGTTCTCAAAATCGTCGCCACTGCAAATCCAATACAATATAACCTTACTTTTTATAAATGACAGTAGTCAAATTAAACATTATTTATGATAATGGATAATGAAAAAAATGGAATTGAAAGTAGGCTAAGGAAAGTGGTTGGTAGTGCAGCTGATTTAAAACAAAGACGTAAATTGAATTTAAGAAAACAAGAGTGTTTTCAGTTAGGAAGTTGATTAAAAGTATTCGAAGATAAATAATAAAAGTATTCGAAGATGAATAAAATTTTATAATTTCATGCCGAAGAGAAATGTTTTTTACATAACGTATCATATTTCACCACCAAACGACCAAACGAACACAATTTTCGATATTCTTGAAGACTGGGACAAAAACAGATTTCTTACTGACAAAATTTTCCATTTATGTTTCCTAACCTCACATACCGGTAAAGTTTTAAATGAAAAAGTTCCATTAAAATATTAATAGTAATGTATTTATAAATATAAAGTGCACAGATATGAATAGCAAATGAATGGTGGATATAAAAATTTTATACTTTCATGCTTGTATTCTGACACTAGTTTTACCAAGTTATTTTATCGAACCATGGATGTCGCCAAACTACTTTTTATTTGAATTCTGCAACTTAATGTTTGTTTAAACGAAAAATTCGAATCAATAAATGTTCTCTACAGAAATTCCCTATAAAATATTTGCGTTATTTAAATTTTTCTCTTTAAATTTAGTGGAAAACCCACAAGTTGGCAGCACTGGGTTGGCCTTTGTGCAGCTGAGTGAGTCCACTGCCTCTTCACACGATGTGTACTGTATTTCGTTAGTGGATACAGTCCATAAGTACTATTAAGCAATAGTTATTTGACAGACAAACGCAGGCCATTATAGTAGTAGTTTAGTAGTTTACACCAGAGTTTATCATTATCGTTCTTTTGTTTTACATTAGAAACAATTAATTTCTAAATGTGCATGATACGTCCCTGTGCCTGTCCATATGTCCAAATTGATCATCACAGGGAAATAAAATGATATTAAATGGAAAAAAGCCTCTGCTTTTCCCGTATTATAAACAGTGATTCTCAAAATTATCCAAACTCTACGACCTCCCTTCGTATATATAACCTAAACATAATTTATCTGTTCAAGCTCGTCGATTGTCAAAGATGGTCAAATACTTCCCTGCTACGGCCTACTGTTCGTTCAAGGTCATTGATAAAGATCAATAGGACACAAATACTGGATTTGTCCACAAAGAGCAGCTGCCCATATATCTTAATTGTATCTAATAGAATGAAAAAGGGCTAAAGGACGTGCTTAATAAGATTTTATTATATTGGAGATAGTTAGTTTATTGAAATGGATATGGATAGTTTGTTAAAAATTGTGTAAAGAAAAGCACCCAAAAAAATCTTTATTAACAAAGAACAATATTTATTTATAAATCATTCTGAACTTCAGATTCTCATTCAATCTCATAGTCTATAAAATCTTTCTTTTTATAGACAATGATAAAATGTAACTAATATTTTATGATGCAATGAAACTATTTAATTTGTTAAAATCTACATTTATTTGAATCTATGTTCAACTTGAAGTTGTGACGCGTTTCGCTAACACAGTAGTTTTCTCAAACGAGTGGAGAGCTATAATGAAAATTTTTTAAATTATACAGTGCCTCAATTTTACGGATATTGACTAAAGTATTATAATCTGTGTACATGGAAATGAAAAGCAAAAAGTGTCTATGGGATTAACTAAAGTATTTATACAAGTTTACCTGGAACCTTTCTAGGTAAAAAGGTTTAATAAGGGAGAATTGTTCATATCGTTAGGAAGATTATCTGAATATTTTTATTTATCTCAAGAGGTTCTAAAAGATTTAATTTGAGGGATTTAGGTTCTGAACATAGGTTCAAATAGAATGCCTCATTTATTCAACTAATATTTTATGGTATCTATCTATAATAAGTAAAGAGTGACCTACATTTCATTTTTTCAATGTATATAGAAAAAATCTATCGTAGTACTATATCTCGTGATTGGTATATTTCTATCATTTTTTATTTTAAGATTAAATACTTCTCTCAAAGTATTCAGTAAGTGGATCAGATTCCTCTCTTGTCTACTATAGATTTTCCACAGTCACGTAGCTATAGCTTTTACATGGGGAGGGTTTTGGTTTTTTTCATCTGATAGGTTTAGAAGGGGAAAGCTTTATTGAAGGCGCCGCCTAAGGCAAAAAAAATCGAGTGCCACGACTTTTTCAAGTTCAAGAAATAATGTTTTTTTTTAATTATTTGTTTGACTTGGCTATACATCTAAAAGTATTTTTAAACATCGTTTTTCGTTTTGCCCCCTTCTGCCGAAATGGTTATAACCATGTATATACATTTTTTAAAGGAGCCGTCCACCTCCTCAGCCTCCTGGGCTTATAGTGGATACTCCTAGTGTTCTGACTACAGCCTATTCAGCCAATCCGTTCCCTGTATTAGCTCATACAGGTTCTTTACTGGATAGTTGTAGAAGTCTTCTGGAGTCATTTGGGGTCTTCCATTTAGTTTTTACCTCCCAAAATATGTGCAGAGCTGTTTCAGTGTCCTTTTTGCATCTCCTGCATGCGAGGTGTCCGTTATACAGCCCTATTTTGTTCAGGTGCTCCTTTGTGGGAAAGTGTCCCGTAAGTAGCCCCGTTATGGTGCGTAGTTTGTTCTTGCTCATTGAGAGCAGTTCTTTCGCTACTTTTTGTGATGGTTCTTTTAAGGATTTCTTTCCATGTGTTTGCCTGGGCGTATTCTTCCAGAGTTTTATAGATTGTTCTTTTACCCACCCTTTTAACCATGACCTAGTGGAGCATCTGGGGATGCCCACAGATGGTTCGGGTCCGTTCATCAGTGTTGACGATCCTGCTCTTGCAAGTTCGTCAGCTTTTTCATTGCCAGCGATTCCTTTGTGACCTAGGACCCACTCCAGTGTTACACTGTTCCGAGTCGCCAGTCTTCTAAGTTCTTCGCCGCATTCCCATACCAGCAGAGATGTTACCTGTATATTAATTTGGGAGCACCTATTTTAAAAAGTGATAGATAATTGAAAATTGAAGCTTTTATTAAAACAGAAAATCAATCTCACAAAAGTAAATTTAACCTCTTCAGCTAAATTATTCACAATTGTTGAGGAATCTATTTCTATTGCCACATCTCGATGAATACTCATATTGCGGCAGTATGCTAATAAAAAATTATTGTACCTTTATTGTATTTTATATGGGGAGGGTTTGAACCCCCCCAAAACCCCCCCCCTTATATACGTCCCTGATTTTCCATTATCTAGTTAATAAAAACATGTTAAAATACACAAATACCGCGGAGCTGTTGCACGAATAACAGAATATAGAAATTAAAAATCATTAATAATCCGATTATTAAAATAATCGTCAGTATCCGATTGTGGCAAAAAAATTCTTAATGGATTAATGAAAAAAGAAATATAGGTTAAGTTAGTTACAATGCGCAAGTCGGTGAGTCTAAATTTGAAATTCCCTAAAAACTCCGTTTGTTTTGACTGTAAGAAAAGCAAATTTCATGTTTTTATTGAATAAACAATTCGAAATCCATGTTAACGGTTGATGATGACACCAACGTCTCACATAATTTGGCTTTCACGCACTTGCGCACTAAAGAATTTTAAATTAAATTAGCATCAAGCTATTTGTTAGTTGAGTAGTTTTGTTTTTCGTTTATCAGTTTCAATTATGGTTTCCTTTTTGAATTTTGTTGTTATGATGGATTCTACTAATCGAATAAGCTGCAACGAGTGCCCCGGTGCAAGAATTCATGCTGTAACTAATTTAGTTATCAACATTACAAGGCCGATATGTAGTTTCAACATGCAACTTAGCAGCCCATGGCTCGTATCACAAGACAGAATAACCATTCCATTTACCCTTCTCCTTCTGTATAGCTTCTTCAGTTACTTCCCTTGTCCATTAACATTTGGATACTACTGTCAGGAGATACCAGCCATGGGTACCGCCATATTGGCCTTGCGCCTTTCACTTTACCTCTATAAGTTAAAATAATATAGTATTAAATTTGATAAATAAGATCATCAGGATTGTATTTAGCCAAATTCGAAAAGGCTATGCAATTAATAATTACCAGCTTCTTTTTCTGACTGAAAACACTTGAGAACTTTCAAAATACTGATGTTTTTCCGTGTATTCATGCATATTTTTGTATTACTCATATAAATAAAACAATAAGATTAATATTCACTTTTCATAAATAATAATTGACCGTAAACAACAAAGTACAGACCTGTCAAGAACTGTCAGTGTGACAGTAGAAAAAGACGTAAGACTTATTGCCGCTACGAAAGTAACGCCTTCATAGTATTTTAAACTCTCGATTGATAGGTTGAGCTTGAGCGTAATCTAAACATCAACCAATCAAATCTTTGTAAGTCAAAGATTAGGGTTAACGTTTGTAATACATTTAAACGGTTCATTATTGTGATATTTTGATTGGGATTAATCACAGACCTGCCTTTTTTTCCATTTCTTCCTACGTAATGTGTTAGAAAGACATTAACAATCGATGACGCACACCAAGAAGGGTATTATTTCAACCAAACATAGGGCGCCGTAAATGAAAAGATTTCAGATTAAGGTGAGACATACAGCATCCTGTAGGACAAAAGGTCATTCAAATGAACGCTAGTAGATGTCGCATTAGATGAATAATATCTCTATTTAAACTACTTACGTGTAAGAACAAAATTTTACTTACCAGGAAATAAACTACAGTCCCTAATGGTGAATTTTATTTCAATATACATTCTATTAGACACATTCCTATCTATAAACGGCGTCCACAACCAGTTGTTGACGTTGTTGTAAGCCACATCACAGACGACATATGATCTCCAATTGATGCCTTTTTGGAAATTCGTAAAAGACTCCTCCACCCACTGAAACAAAAAATATATTATTAGCCATTAAATTCGTTCTGGATTTGACAGAGTTGTTTATATCATCTCAGTTAACATTCTTTGTGTGTTTTTATAGCCTATACACAATTCTCTTCATCTTAAACAATGTTAAAACAAACTGCTGTTCTCAGAACTATACCTGTATAACAAGAAAATGTGCAGCTGCTAATAAACTCAATTCTGAGGTGAATAATCCAATTTATCAACATAAAGAGAAGCCATACAACATATAAATTTCATCCACTATCATCACCTCAATATAAAGAAAAGCCATTTGTATCATTGCCCTTCCACCCTAAGTGATGATAGGATGTTAGTTGTCACATAGTGTTAACGTTATAATTACCAATAAAGCTTTGCGATATGACACACTGGAGAAACTGAGACTGTTCCCAGTATATTTCCGGAGAAAGGCGTACACCAGCAGGGTAAATAAATGCTATCACTATCCGTTCTTGATTATTATATTATTATGAACACTAATATTCACACTAGGTTTTGATTCACACGCAAAATATAGTGGATTTCTTATTCTAGTAAATTATAATGGCATCCTATCCTAGAGGATAGCCAGCCAGGCCAGGGTTGTAGGATTATTTTATTTTTGTCCTTTTTGAAGAGTGCGTCTGTGTACTAGCCCTCTCTCTTCAAATTGATCATTATTGGGATTGGGAAGGATTTGGCTTTAACATAGGACTTTTCTCGTGATGTGGCATATTCAGAGCATTTCACATGGGTTTAGGACAGGTTTAAAGGATTCTGATGGATATGGTTTTTCGTTTTCAGCTATTCAGGTTCTATAAACAAGGATTTCGTGCAGCAGCATGCATGTAAATACTAATGCCACTAAATGATTTACTATTTTAGCTACTTTTGATATGGGTTGTTGAAGTGAATCACGTATGTCTATTTGCTCGTTCAATGATTGTTATCATTTTTCTGTACACTGCCTCGTTTTTTTGTACTCTGGCGTTGCAGCCCAGGATTATAATTGAGGTCCCCATATTCACCACATTCACAATTCGGATTGTCCTTTATCCCAATTTTGTGTAAGTGTCCTGTTCTCATTCTACACATTAGTGTAATGTGTCTTCTAGTGGTAAATTTTATCTCATGATACCATGGTTTCTTAGTTGGTTCTCCAGCTATTTGTTTGTACATTCTCCCTTTTTCCCTTTCTACCCATTTCTTCTTACCCATTCTCCATGTTTGTAGTTTTGTCTCCAATTTTTCCAAGTACTTCCATTTATTATTTTGAAGACTTCTGTAGGATGTAGTTGATTTCATGCCTTGTTCCATGTTTTACCTTGTATGTATGTATGCATTTTGAGGTGACATTCACTGAGGCCTAAAAGATATGCTCTCTCATTTCTACTTAGTTTCTGAAAAGAGTCTCAGATACTAGTAGCTCATTTAGTCTTATTTCCTGGTGGAATTTTTGAATATTTGCAGGCTTCAACTAAATGTTCCCCTTCTATCTAGAAATCTCCAAGGTGCTGTGCTCTTGGTTCTGAACTGCTGTGCAATTCGAAAGTATGTGGTTTCCTCCTCTTCCATGCCACAAAATCTATATTCTTCTTCCTTCACTATTTTGAGCTTTTACAGGTTTTACCTTCGGCTAAGGCTTTATCTGCTCTTTCGTTTCCTGTTATTCCTGAGTGGCTTGGTGCCCACATTAGTCTTATGAAAATTCTTTCTTTCCGTATTTTGTCGAGGTGCATTTTATATTTTTTCGTCGAACTTTACAAAAAATTACTAATTTCCGAATGAAAAACCAACTATTTTTGAAGGAAATTATCTTCAACAACAGCAAATGACAGTTATTATGGTCACAACCACTCTCGCAGCGTGCCGTATCATAGTAACCACAGCGGACGGAAAGTATTTGTAGAGCCATTCCTGTTGGTAAATTTTGATCATCATTAAAAATCCCTGGCTTCAATAGATTGTTATACTTTTACTTGTATCCATTTAAAAGCCATAACTATTATCTGGCACCCAGTTATGCAACACCCTGTTACATTGTAACCAATTTTGAAATATGAAACTTAAAGCTACCTACAATTTTTAAGAATAACATTTTTATGTATCTCTTGTGATAACAGCTTTATCATAATAATAATAATAATTATATAAAAATTAATATTCCTATTATAAAATGACTATATTAGGAATTATTATGTAAAGTAGCATTTTGTTTATTCTTCGTATCCCTAAATAACTCCGTCTTTGCTTCTCGTGGAATCGGAACATCACAAGAAACGGGAAAACGACCAGGTGGTGCTAAAATCACGATCTCTAAGTTTCTAAATTGTAACACTTGTGTGTTTGTCGCAAATTACCCTCGAATGCTTTGGCGTCTTGCTCCAAAGGAAAAGGAAATGAGAATAATTATGCAGTCAGGTGCATAACTTAAATGACATGTTTGTCATTCACTTTTTGGTTATTTATTAAATGTCTCTAAAAGAAGTTAGGTGAATGTAGATTATTTTGCGTGTAGAAATAGAATTGTATGCGAATATGAACATATATTACTATTATCTTTTTATTATGAGAAAAGTCTCGAAGAGTAGTATGTAGTTCCTTCAAAACCATTTCCCGAATACAATTTAGGATATCTACATGCTTGATTTTAGGTTGATGTTCCTCTTATAATATTCAGTAGACTCCTACAATATTCAACAATAGTTGAATCAGGAATATTAATTTAACAAACTGTTCAGTATGTAAATTACATTCCCTCCTTAAAAACATTGTATTTTTTGTGAAATTACACAATTTCGGAAACTCTCACACGTTTGGTCACGTTTCTTTGGTAATATCTATTGGGCATAGCAGCAGTGGAAACTGTGAAATATTTTATTTATTGTGGGTACTTTATAGAAAAGTGATTCAATGTCTGTCGTGGCATATAGCCAGAGAAATAGTTGTTGCTTCTAAAGCTCTTTGATAAGTATTTTTCAAAAACTTTGTAAGGCGTTATTTATTTAACTATTATGTTTGACATCAATTGATAACACGTAATTAATGTGATATTATGCAGATGTAATTTGTCTAGTATTGAGAAATATTTTTCAGTAGCTACAATCTAGAACTTACAGCTTTCTATTATAGAAAAACATTACAAGGACTATAAAATACAAAAGACAACAATATTTTTAGTTATCATATCACTTCATCTAACATAGAAACGTTATATAATTTGAATATATAGCCACAGTGTTGACAGTAAATTTATTAATGTATCCAAAAATTGAAGTGTTTGTTTTACAAGGCCGAATATATTAAAATAGACAATAACATTTACTTCGAGTAACAATAATAGTTATCACTAAAATATCTTGAGTTATGGTTTCTGAAATTTTGAATATTTTGATAACCCGTTTCCATTTTTAAGTCAATGACAGTATAATATATAATAAATCAAAATCTAGTAAATAATGAATTTTATTTTCCAACTATTGTAATACGAAGCCAGTGCAAAAAAATGTAAAAACATAAGTTTCAATTTCACCAAGAATATTATATTTTTCAATTAAATTTGGAAAAGGGATTGCAATTATTACATGGGAACGTATTTATATCTAATTTCCTAATCAAATTTAAAAACAGTTTCTAAAAACTTTAAATAATTGCTTTCTAAATGACAAAGTTATAGTGTTTTTTAGCATAATTATGCACCATAATAACTAGCAAGGTTATTTTGAGGTAGATAATAATATGTGTTATAAGCTCACTAGACTGCAATCACAGCGGTTTTGCGTTTTCTTCGAAATGAACACAAAAAAAAATTCTTCAGTCGTCGGAATATTTGCATGCAGAAAATTATACGTGGGATTTAAAGTTTCGTGAAAGACGAGTAGTTGTAGTGACATATTTTTTAATGCTTATTAAAATCCACACCAAGCAAATTAAAGCAGACAATCAGACAGATGGTTTTGAAAACCATAAAGCCATCTGTAATACCATGGATATATAGCTACAACTAATTTTGAATAGACGCCAACAAGTGAAAATGCAACACCTGCACTAGGAAACGTATTATCCACATTTTAACAAAAACAGACATACCATCCTGGGATACTTGCAATAAAAATATCACTGTCGAACATTCACTTGTAGACTAAGCAAAACATGCAATAGCAAAATGGAATAAAACAGCCATAAGGAGCAATTCTGTAAGCAAATGTTAAATTTTAACGCACAGTTGAAAATAAGATAATTATTTAACCCAATTATTTAACCCAAGAATGCAGATTTTGTGGAATGGAAGAAGAAACCTCCATCCACATACTTTCCAACTGCACAGCACTCCAGAATCCTAGAGCACAACACCTGGGAGATTACTGGATAGAAGAGGAACATTTGCCTACAGACATCCTAAAATTCCTCCGGGAAATAGGACTAAAGGAACTACTAGTTTCTGAGACTCTCCTCAGAAACTGAGTAGAAGTAAGGGGGCACAATAGATCTTTTAGGTCTCAGTGAATGTCACCCCAAAAATCACACATACATACATACAACCCAGTTTTGCTAGTCTGTATGCGTATTAAGCTTTAAAGTATTAACGGAAAACTCTTCATTGGATTCCATACATGTTGAAATTTGAATCATAATCTTGACGAGGTATAGATTAAAACATTTATAATAGCGGAAACTGTCAAATATAACGGCGTACCGTTAATTTTTAATCACCTCTTATAGAATTGACCCTATAGTCAGTGAAAACATGGATACGAGAAATCCCATAAATGATTTGACACTAACTTGTTTAACTTCTTGGAACAAGCAGATAAGGGAGAAGAAAATCACTTTTGTGCTTTAGATGGGGTAGTCTAGCTCGGACTAAGCTAGCTGCATGGACCAGAGCTGCGTGAACATTTCATGCGGTTGCCGCGCGAGCCATGTTCGTGCATCCTTCCGCGGGAAATGGATACATTACTGAGGCGCGCGGCAAGACGAACATTGCCCCGGTTAAGCGATCCAAATTTTGTAGGTTACTAATATTGTGTTTGTTTATTTTAGGCTTATCGAATAATAAAAGTATTAAGTATTCATACTATAACAATACACTGGGGCAGGGGAGACTTCAAGTAGCTGTATTAGTAGACGGATAAGAACGGTCTGCACCGCCCATGTAGTCTTGAGCCTGTAATATTTGCAGTCAAGCTTGAGGTGAAGTTACAGAGTTGCAGGCCCTAGATGATGCGTTTGTGGTCACTAGATATGTTGATAGATGTGCCGCATCACATATTATCGACTGGATCTAATCAGACTATTCATAGAAACCAACCAACTGCCATTACCAATAGGATGAGGCACGTTTTTTTTACATCATATATTCCCCATTGGTTGAATGACTTCAGTCTTCGCTGCAATGACATGTTAGAGTCATCAGTGGCACATAAAAAAACGCAGTTGTTGTTGTTTAAATCTGACAACTGACAATCTAATTCTAAGTTGATTGTTGACGCTGTTAATATCGCCGTCAATACCTTGTTACCACATTTTAAATTTATTTCTATTAATTCGTCTATTTCTTTGACCGCTTCAAAAAATCGCTAGTTTTTTTAGGTTGAGCTGTTATTTTGTAAACCACCAAATTTATTCACCACCTCGATACAACGGTGGAGTGGTTTGCAATTTTGGTTGATCAACAGTAATAAATGAACGCGTCATTTCTTTAATCTATAATCCACCAATGAATATAGGAACGCAGTTGGTCGATTGGTGAATAAAATAACGTGCCTATGTTGACTTCAGATGTGCTTGCTTCTTGTGTCAATGATAATCATTTCTGCTATTACGAGGGAAAGCTCTAAGTTTAAGGCATCCCCAAACTTAGTACCTTCAAAATTTATCTGAGATCTTTATCGGTTCCCGTAATAAAACTATGACGATTATAATACCACCCGGTATAAAAAGCATCATTCTGAAGGACACATCTATTTAGATTTGTTAAGCATGTGAGGCACTTTATTATTTCTATACCAATTTTTAAACATTATTTGACACTACAAAGTGAAATTGTTTACAAAATGTCAATTTTGTCTGTGTCAGTTTGACCGTGTTATTAACGAATATAATGATTTCCTCTTAAATTACGAAAAATGTCGTAATTCTTTCATCAACATAAAATTTATTAGTGTAGGAATTATGTGGGTTATTAAATATACAACCAAAAGCCTCTATCTATACATTCTTTGAACGACAAGACACATGCCGACTCCTACATATTTGTCAACTAAATTTATCAATTTCCAGTTCTGACAAATAAATGTCAATAAAGTTTAATAAACAAACTTTCTGTCATAAAAAAGATCTTTTTTTACTATTAATAGGATGGGGTGTATATATAAATGTAAATTAACTTGGTAATTAACTTTTTTGTAGACAATAAACGCAAAAAAGTTGTAAATATAAAATTTACTTCCGAAATGGATGTGCTAATTAGTAGTTAACTTGAAAGTGGGTAATAAATAGTCATTTCCAATAATATTTGTTGCTAAATAATCACTTTTTGTCACCAAAAAGCATAATGTAGAAAATAATAGCTTAAAAAGTAAACGCTATACAGACAGAGCCAGTCTAGTGGGAGATCGAGGGGGCAATTGATAATAATATAATGCATCCGTTCCCCAATACTACGAAAACAATAGACAAGTAAAAAACGACAGTTTCAGCACATTTCTTTCTAACAATGGGTAAAATTGACAACGATCGGTATGTTAAAGGTTCTAGGTTCGTTCCTATACTGTGGTAAGTGGTTCTAGCTCAGTTGAATTGAGGTTATTGTAATGTACCTGGAGGTAGATCACAGGTAGATATCATGAAAGTATTGTACAAGGGGATGGTCGGTAAATATGTTATCTATTAGTTGCGCAGTATCAAAAAAGCGACTAGCAGAGCCTGAATTCTGCTAGTGCGCAGACTCAATATGTTCATAACAGTTAGGAACTTGCTACGGGAACAAACCTACTATTCGAAAGTCCCCTACCCCCCTCGTATCTTTTGATCGGCTACACTTACATTAATAAAATTTGGAGGGTGAAAATAAAGTGTTGTAAACTTCTATACGAATGGTAACAGGTGACGTAATAGTAATAGATGACGTCACAGTGCCACTCTGGCCAATAATTTTAAATAGGACCTTATGGCAAGTGATATCTCGTTTGAAATGCATTGACATTGGCTACATAGCCATATTAAGTTTGTTTGGGTTTAAACTAATTTTGACGGATAAATTGAATAAATACCAAAATTATTGAAATTATTTTTTCAAATTTAATTAATCAAATATCAACAATGGATTCTTAAAGCAAGTGTTCGAAATGTGCTCCGTCTACTTCCTGACAGTAATACATCCTATTAGTAAACTCTTGTTGTACTCGTTCGAATGTGTCAGCTGAAATTGCATTGCATTCTTCAATAATTCTTTCTTTCAAAACGCCAATCTAATGGTGTCAGATCTGGTGACCGAGGTGGCATTTCTATAGGACCTCAAGTCATTGGAACATTTAAACAATACGACATGGCAACATCTGCGGAATCCAGCAAAATAAATAAATAAACTTAGAGATTGTTTATGTTGGCATCAAATATTACTTCTGTTCACTCTTATATTGTTCGAACGTTTTCAAAATAATAAGTTTCATAATTTTTGAATAAACCTTATAAAATAACTGTAAGCTATTGTGACTTCCCGCTTCAAATACTTATCAACACTTCCTCGTATAGTAGGAAATGCAAAATGATCAATCAACAAAACCGTAAAAGGAAACAAACTGACTTTTTTGCCTTGAAGTTTTTTTTATAAAAGATAATAAACTGCAGAAAGGTTTTGTGAATTGTAATTTTTTGTTGTAACGTATTCATTAGTTTCAGGAATATTGGCTTCCCCTTTCTTAGTGTCTGCCGAAAGAGAGGTGAAAAACCGGCGAAGCATGTATATCAGTTGAATTAGCACATTTTTTTGGTTGTTTTTAATGGGTTTTTTAGTCACCAGGGGAATGAAACAAATGAGATATGTCGGTTAATTAAGACATGACTATGGGATTCATCTACATTATAATTTCGGTTAATTCTACAAAAAGAACTTGATATATCATGATATATAGTATACCTATATATGAAGAAAATAATAACCAAATTCATTATTGACAATTGATTGAATATCTAAAATAGGTATTTAAAACAGGAAGTTAAGCATTTTGGCTCGAAATTTTTTTTGTCCAACATGGAATTGTCATGCCGCTGTATCTACGCTAAAACCTTCTAAGGAAAAAATATGGTTTACATTTTTTTCGTAAAATTGTTTTACGAATTATTCGCCGTTGAAAGTAAGTTTTTCGACAAAAAAATAGATGTTTTAAAAGGTTTTTTTGCGAATAACTCGACAAATATGCAATTGATAGAAATTGTGGAGAGCAAAATTGTAGCTTTTGAAATAACAATCAAAATTTCCTTCTCATAATCTTTCTACAACCAATACGAATCGAGATACGACATGTTAATAGTTACCTTTTTTCCATCAAATGCATAATTTGAAAGATTTAGAGGGAAACTTGGAATCTTTCGAGAAAAACTTATAGAATCTTTAAAGTGTATAATTGGGCCTTTCAAAAAAAAGTCTAGCATGAAAATTGGACGACTTATGATAAAAAAAAGGTCTCTTTTCTACGAAAAAATCAGTAAAAACCACCCCCTAACTATGACCTAATTAAAATTTCTTTTCACCCTTTTGTAATTCTCTTTTTATGTATTACCAATGCATCCAAGAAGTTTGACAAATTTAAATTTCCTAATTTTGGAGAAATTGGAATTTAAAAAAACGATTTTTCGCAATTTCCTACCAAATTGTAGCTTTGTAATGACTAAATGAAGAGGCGCCCCAGTCATTGCGTAGTTTCTCTATATTTATGCTTAACCAAACTACAAACTGCTGAAAATTTTACAATAAAAATGTCTGTTCATATCGCTGGTACCGGCTTGATTTCGGTAATGTTCAAAGGAATATCCTCGGTATATCGGGCAACACTTTTATTCAAGTTGGTTTATGTGTTGTAGATATCCAGCACATGCACCAGACCATAATCATATCTTTTTAATTATTATTATTAATGACTTTTGGGCCATTTATCTAAAAGTATGTCATCGTAGTCAAACATTCTCGATAAAAGCCAGTCAGCAACGATCTGAACAAGCCAATTTTATTTCCGAGCGATAGCAAGGTCGCTTATGCCACGCTTAGGTTTGTGGTAAGTGGCTCTATATAAGGCGCTCCATTACAACTCTTTAATCTAAAACTTTTTAATAACAAACCAAACAGTAAAGTCAACGTTAAATTATTTACCCAAGAAACTACACACTTTGTGAAATTAAATCTAATTAAAGTTAAAACGCTGATTATTTATTGTCACGTAGCTTAATCCATGCTATTAACAAACACATATTTTTCAATAGAAAATAAAATAAAATGAATTGTCTTTTGAACAAAGATAACTGCAGCATAAAATGGATGTGAAACTCGTTAAAAGAGACAATTTAATTGATAAAGTTGAACATGACGATGCATATTTTTGAAGAATTTGTTACAAGAAAGATGAAAATATTAAGTTTCAGGAAAACTTGGAGCCTCGACTAGAATTAAAAACAGATTATTTACCTTAAAAAAGTAATATGCTTTACGTAAACGTTGTTATAACTTTAGCCATGTAAGCAAGTGCTTATTCGAGTCAAATGTGTTTAGTGTGACATTTCTAAAACGCCTTCCAAAAGTCTTTAGAAGCTAAAAGTTTGATTGAAATTGAATGATCAGTATCAAATTACTGACTTATTTAACAGTATTAAGATTGATGGTACATCTTTTCTATATCTTGCTTCATCTATCTTATTTTTTTATCTGCCAATAATAAGTCTAAAATGTGTGGTGTACGTGAAAATCGAATCATTGATTTAGTGTAGATGCTGGGTATCCAGCTAAACTGAGACGCGTTAAGTCAGGAAGGCACATTGGTGTGGTACAATACACAGACGGAGCTAGGTGAAGCTGATATAGAAACAGGAGTTGGTGTCCATGATGCTAGACCCAGATGCAATGTCCACGCCTCGTTGTAGAAACTTTCATCCGTATTCCAGACATGTAAATCGAAATGGGATATAGAAACCAAAAGATCCTCATACTATACAGGCAGCACGGAAATCTTTAGTATGTCTCCAGATCAGATCTGGGCCCCGGTCACAAGGGTGTTGTAGGCAATGAAACGGCAGATACCCTATAGCAAAGCTACGGTTTTAAACTGCCTTCATTAGTCCAGGATATCAAAAACTGTTGCACGTGCGGCAAAGTCTGGTCTAAAAAGGGAATATTTCTCCAAGAAGGACATAATGAGAAGTCTAAATACTGAGGTGTCGAGGACTCTAAGCCTCTGGCTGGCTGTGCCGAGCCAATCAATCAATAGATGCTGGTGACCATAATCAAGATTCCAGAAGTGATTTATGTACTGCTGGTACTTGATTTTCTATAGTTTTATCTCAGTTATAAGAAAATATACAATTGAATATTTTTTTTCTATTTATTCAGTCTCACTACGACTATGCCCCTCACATTTCTTTGTGACCACTACGCCACTGATTCTCTACGATTTGGTCTGTTGGTGGTAGCATTTATCTCGAAAAAAAAATATATTTTTTTTACCAACATATAATCATTCAAGTGACGTTGTCAACTCCTTCGTTACAGCTGTTTTTCATTTAAGAAAAACAGTACCTCACGAGAAAGCAATTAAAGAAGGTAATGAGAGTGCACGTTGGAATTGAACAAATTCTCTAATTATTTTCACGTAATGACACAGATCATTTAGTTGATACGTCTAATGAACTAAAACCATATTTTAAAAACCGGATGCGAAGGCGAATGTCGATTTTGGAATATAATTGGAAGAAAGCCATTATTTTCTTTTTAAATAATTATATTTTCGTCAGATGCTATATAATTTTGAAGATGTATTGGTAAGGACCATGAAAATTACGTTTTTATAAAAGATTCGTGTAATTCCAGAGCAAGTTTAATCAATGTATTGTCTATTTTAAAAGCATAATAAGAGCAATTCTCTAAAAAAATGTTAAATTTTAAGACTAGGTCATTGTTATCTATCTACAATATCCGCCGTCATAAATAAATTTCTTGTTTTCACAACATTCATTACAGCAGGTAGTGTAAAATTACATATTTTGTTTGGTCCACTGGTACGATTTTCCTATAGGTGAAGATTTAAACATTTTTAATAGCGGAAACTTCGTCAAATATAACGGAATGTTGTTAAGTTTTAACCATCTTATAGAATAACCCCAATGCCCCGTTAAGACTTCTGTTAAAACTCTTAATTCAGTTGCCTATTTTTTCCAATATTATATTGTTACAAACTCACTGATTCTGAAGCCGGTCCTGTCGCAAACTATGAATGCGACCTTTCTAGAAAGGTTCTTTCGCAGTAATATCGAGACTGTTCTCGAACAGCGTAGAAGGCGATGAATTCAAGAAAGGTCTAGAGATTCGAGGGACTATATATACGCGGGTTTTCGAGTGAGTCAGGAGTTGTTCAGTTTACAGTGAATCGGTAAACAGTTTCAGTATACAGTGAGTGAACAGAAAGTGAATATAAATAGTGTTGAAGATAAATTAGGACAATTATCATACCGAGTGTAGATAAATTAATAGACATTAAGTAGTGTGTATATAAATTAAGTTTATTATAGTGTGTAAGTGTTTCTTTAATAAATCAATAGTAATTAGCCATAGTGAGCGTATAATTTTATACCTCGTAAAAACAGTTCAAATAAATAAGAAAAACATTACAATATTGTTTTCGTCCAGTATGCTTGACGATAATAATAATTTGCCTTCTAGATATATCCTATATCAATGTTGAACTGAGTATTTTCTTGGATTTTGGCCTGTACACTTCTATAACAGTCCTTTTTAATGTTTTTGAGCCTTCTGTGTACGAGTGGCATTCTTTCCAAGACTGGAGATGGTATTTGCATTCCAGTCCTTCTTGTTGCTTAATTCCGTACCGAGTGAAATTGCTTACACTTATATGGACGAATATTCAATATTATTTGTTAACAATGCAACAAAAAACATGTCAACTAATGTGGCCATTCTAGGATTTGTAAAGCTATATAGTCTGTACAGAAAGTACGAGGAGTAATAAACCCTAATTAAGTATGCAAAACCTTTACAGGGAGCACCATGAAATTTTTGATAAATCTCTTACTTTAAATTACATTTCTTCCGTAAATCTAAAAACCAGGTAGATCGACCCCGTATTTGTTTCAGTTGTAGCAAAATTTAGGGTTTCTTCATTGTTAAAGGATTAGCAGATAAGCAATAACGCAATGCAGTGGTGTGTATTTTGGGAAAAAAATACGTTTTAAATTATAATATAATAAAAAATGAAAAGAAATAATTATTGGAATACATTTATTACTTACATTTTATTCTATATCCGACTCGGAAGAGGAAGAATCGTTGTTGACATTAATAATAATAGGGTCGATTAAATCATCACAAATATTGTCAATTTTCAACATATTTGCCTCTACTTTGATAACATGCTCGATACAGTTTGTCCAATTTTCCTTACTAACATGACTTACAGCACTCTCAAACAATTTCACAACATCGTTTATTTTAAAAGTAGTATTTTTTTTCCAACTTCCCCCTTTACCTGAGCCCATATTAATTCTATGCTATTAAGTTCACAATGATAAGGGGGAAGTCGAAGAACTTATATTCCACGAGAAGCCATTTCTTCTACAATGTAGGTCTTTTTCCTTTTCCAGATTGTGGCTGCAAACCTAACGACAAACCTTCCACGAATGCCTGCCTTCCGCTTTTAATGTTTTCATCTTGCCAAGATTTGGAAACTGAATATCCAGCATTTATACACACATATATACAAAAATATATAAAATAATTATTGTTACAGATTGGTTTGTTTTATATTATGAATAAACTGTGTTGCCTTTCTTTATCAAACTTACTAAAATTTATGTACCTCTATCACTTTTTTTTATTAAAATTAGTACATCCCGTTACCTCTGACCTAAATCGTATATTCTTTAGCATAGCTGCAACTCATTCGTTCAATACAAAATGTACCTTACGGTATACCCTCTTAAAATATATTTTGGTACGTCTATGAAATCTACTTAAATGAATGATTTATTACTCCTCGTACTTTCTGTACAGACTATAGCTTACGATGAATGAAATATGGATAGTTTTGGTAAACATCTAATTTACAGTGGTGCAAATGAACTACTGCGTATTTTCTTACGATAGTATAAGTCTTAGATAACGAAACCTTTGAAAAATTTTGTCTGAAATAGAGGAATAGGGATACGATACAGATAGTAGAAATAGTTTTAAAATGAGGTACGCGAATATTACCTTCCAATATAACATTAGTTAGTAGAAACACGAATGCAATAAATAAAAATGCGTTTTTAGTTATATTTGGAGACAATGGAAGACACTATGCTGTACCTAGTTTTAGTAGAGTTTAGTTTTAGTAGTAGTACAGCGATACTAATCAAATCGAGTTTCAGAAGCGGATAGGTTAAATTAGGATAGTTGACAACTACATATTCAGTATTTCATTAAAATTTGAATCAACCAAAACTGAATATCTGATCATATATCAGATACCAGCAAACGCCATAAATCAACAAAAAATAAATAGAATTCTTGAAAAAAACCTCTATAATTTTTGTCCCATATATTTTTATTATCGTGCAAATCATAAAAATAAAAATGTGAAGGAAACTAAAAAGGGAAAACGAATCCTGATACGAAACGTAACATCTTTTTATAGCTGTTTTTAATGAATTCAAAACGACTGTAACGCTTTTCAATCGCAAATATTTTCTGCAGATATTGCTCTCAAATTCGATTTCAGATCGTTTTTATTGCCTATTTTCCGTCTATTGATGCTTCAAACACTGTTTGTCGTGATATATAAGAAGTTTCTGAATTTCATTTTTATACATTTTGTGTACAATACATCTTAAAACAATTTTTATAGGGACAATTTATAATAAAACAGAGACGAATTTCAAGTGCATTGTATCAGAAGTAATTAATAACAATCCAGACATACATATTGGTATTAGTTTGAAACTATATCCAATACAAGTAAATTTTTGGCATTTATCCAACTATATAAAATCTCGAGTCTACTTCAGACATACACTGAGTCCACTTTTTTTTCAATATAAATGGATATGATCCTATATTTGAACGTAGTTTTCAGATCTGATCCACTTTTTTTCATAGCATTTTTCGATATTGTCAAATTTAGGTACTTTACTCTCAGGTAAAATTAATATTTTTTGACAAACCTCGTATAATACTGAAAAAAATTGATATCTGATGATTGTTTTTTAGTTTTTAGA
>CAJUYH010000262.1:71165-99451 GCA_910591685.1 Galerucella tenella | reverse complement strand
GCGTTCAAATTGGTGACCACAAATTGTCAAAACTGTCAAAATCACACATCACTTGATGGCTTATATCTTTTTTATAACAATCTAAAACTTGACCAAAATACCTGATCCCCAAGACAAAGGTCCAAGTTATATTATGTTTAAATTTCAACTCTCAATTTTACTGCATTCTTTAGATTTGTTGCATACAAAATGACCAAAATTTTGTTGCAAGTCAGGGGTGCCAACTGTTTTGAGCTGTCTAAATTGTGAGGCCCCTGTTTTGTAAGAAACGCATATCTGAAGTTTAAATCAAATGTTATCAGGATAGATTAGATTAGATTAGTTTAGAATTGGAGTGGCTCTTTGTCCTATCCCACTGCGACCTTTGCAGATATCCCCATATTTAGAGCTCGATATCTAGCTTTATTTTTTTTATTAGACTGGATACCGCCTCCTTTGCGTAGCTCTCTGCCCCCGAGTAAGTGAAACCGCACCCTTGCTAGGCCTTCGCACTCACAGAGTATGTGCTCCGTTATAGATTTAGTACTAATGAATGTTGTAAGAAATTGAAAAGCTATAAAAAAGAGAGTAATATAAAAAACAAAGTTTAAAAGAAGAAGCGAAAAAGGCTTAGGAACACTTAAAATGCTAGATGAAGAACTGGCAGTAGAAGATACATAGATTATTATAATAGTTATTTATGTACCAAGGGTATAAATAGATGTTTATGCCCTGAGGGCGACGTCTTACGAAGCCGAGGGCCTCTGGCCCGAGGGTTTGTAAGTCGCCCGAAGATTTTGGAATTCCTGACGAAATAATTGAAAAAGCAAAGAAAGCAACTGTAAATCTGCTGTCAAAAAAGTCTAAAGAAACTTACGACATGGTTATTAAATAACTTGAACAAAAAATTATTTCTCTTTATGCCCGCACGGGCCATAAAGTGAACATTAGATAGTTGGTAACTAAGCAATAAAAACACAATAATGAACTAGTATGACATAAAAAAAATTACGTGTATTAAAGGAGCAAATTAATTACCTATTGACTTTGCTTGATAAAAAATAACATTGAAAAAGAGGAATCTCTTATTTAAAATGCGACATTTTTACATGCAATATTGCTTAATTTATTTCGAACTTTTTACTTTTTATAAAATATGGTGTGGAAATAAATAAACAAATAACAAATACTAGACACTAGAGGCTATGTTGCAGAATCAGTGGTACCAACCCCATTGAAACGCAAAAATAAACAACGTTTTCGTAAATATTACCGTATATGTTTGCCCTAAAAAACTGTTTCCTCGTATCATTGAAAGAACGTTAAAATTTAAAAATTATAAAGTCTTTTTAATAGATTGATATTTTGAGGAATTGGGGTGGACCGATTAGGGTGCCCCCCCCGTAGGCACGCCTATGATAGGTCCCGGTCTATATATATGATAAGTTTTGATGATATGAATATTAAAAAAATGATACAAAATGAATGTTTGTATCAATTATTTAGGATCCTAAGAAATTCACAAAAACTGATAATTTTAAGATACAAATAACATAAATTGAATTTTCGGTTAGAGTTTCCAGAAAAATCAACCATTATTCTACCCTGTCTCATTATCACGGTTTCCACGACTATTATTCTGTCCTCTCTTATCTTCCAGTCGATGTTTCCCAGATCGGGACTTGTCGAGGTTCGGGCAGAATCCGGGTTACTAGGACAACAGGTCAACTGATATTTTTCCAGCCCTCCGACGTATCGTTTTAAAAGTAAATAGATGAATACATGGTGTTCAATTTAGTCTTGATAATGAAAGTATACTCATTTTTGTTGACAGATAATATTGATATTTTATAGGAGAGAGAGTATAGATTTTTTTCAAACTGTGACAAGGTTATAGAAAAATGATAAAAGTAATAGTAAAATAGTTATTTATGTAACTAGTGTGTAAAGTAGCCTTTTTTTTGACGAATGTAGGCGAATGCGACAATCACATGAGTCGAAAAAAAGGTCTTTACACACGAATTGCATACAATATTTTTTCTACTAGCGAATATTTAATTAAAATACAAAAGTTTAATAGTAATTTTCTTTACGCACTAGTGCGTAAAGAAACATACTTTACGCACTAGTGCGTAAAGTAAGTTAAATTTTTCTTTAGAAGAATCTTTAACGCTATTATTAATTTCTAATAATATTGTATTTTTTTTCGTAAATACTCATGGATTTTTGGGGCAGTAAATCATTCGCAGCATTCTGTGGCACATCTAATATATTTGGTGGTGTATTTGCCAAGTAATCTGAGAGATCGTCAGAGGAATCCATCTTTATTTTTATAATAATCTAAGATAACATCATAGTTTTCTAAAAATATTCAATTCTTAAATATAAAATACAATTGCTTACCCTAGGTATAGTCGGAAGATCTCAATTTAAATTTTAAATGTCAGATTCAATTCACAAAGAAATGTCAGTCACTCACCGCCAACTTATGCCTATTTACCGTATTATTTCCAGTACTTAATAATTATTCAACAATAATTATTAGGTTACTTTACCGAATTCTATAGGTTTCTATCTCCAATTTATGAAAAAAACTTAGATTTAATATCCGTTTATTATACCTATATTTTTATAAGACTAGATATCTATAACTACATACATATTGGAATTTTTTCTTTACGCACTAGTGCGTAAAGTAAAACTCTTTACGCACTAGTGCGTAAAATAAAGTTTTACGCACTCGAAAATGTGTCTAAAGTACGTACTTTACACACGGTAGTAGAAAAAAATATTTGTAGTGTCAACTTAGTAAGTTAATATTAAATACTCAATTTTTATAAAAAAAGTCTTTGGTAAAACTGCTTCTAACTATAATAAGACTGGCAAGAAGCGAGATATCTATTTTATTTCCTCTTAATTTGCGCTTAAAAACTATATCTGTTCTCTATATTCCTTATATCATAAGCCATTTTATGCCAAATCGACTTTTTAGAACTTTGGTTCTTTATGTTAGGTTGGTCTGTCCGTTACGTTACTTGGAGCGAGGGAGGTCGCGACGAAAAAGATCTGACCGTTACGTTACGTTGTTACGTTATGTGCCTTGAGCGCGTGGGCTCTCGCGCTCTCTCAGTCTCTGAGCTAGTCTCTCGGCACAAAATCTTGATTGTGAGCATACATTGTATTAATAATTACAGTTAATAGAATACTTAATATGTACTTTGTGCCAATCAACTTAATGATAAGATTTTTATAATTAATACTACTGTATATTTTTGTTAAATGAAGTTTCATCCAGAGTAAAATAAATTCTTATATTAATATGTGTATTTATTTATTGATTCAAAAAATTTGATTATTGCTTAAAAGGAACTAAAGTTCTTACCGTGTCTCCCGCGACACGTTCTTCAATTTTTAATTTGGATGAGTTTCGGTAAGAAATTTTCTTTCATCTTAAAAGTTTTACCAAGTAAAACCTTATTTAAAGTACGCAGCGTTGTCAGACACACTTTGCACGTTTCGTTTAGCCAAAGTTGTCGCGCTTACCAATTTTGAATTTCACTATTAGTTAATAGTATATTAAAGTATAAGTGGATATTAAGACTTTTTTTTAAAGACCAGTTATGCACGAATACTTTACGCTACTTTTTTTATTGGTGCACTTTGAAATTATAAATACTGGTCTATAACTACTACAACAACAAGAAATGGAAATCATATATGGAAATAAGGACTAAATGTCAAATGGTTGAATTCGTGATGTATATATATACCTTGCGTTGTCATGGAAATGAGAAAAACATAAACTAATTTATATTTTGATGGAAGTTCAACCTTATTGTTACAAACTACTCCTGTCAGATCAATAAACAAAAAATTGTCATTTAGACATGATTTAGAACATAGATTAAGACTTCGTTTCTCGAGTTGTTGATGTTGCCACGGTAACTTTAAAACACGCGCGTTTTTTAAAGTTCGATTTAAAAAAGCTGAGGCGTGCTTTAAATGGGTAAAATGGTTTACCAATAAACACACCAATAAAAAACATATTAAATATAATCTATGTCGATGATCAAACATTAAGGCATAATTGGTGTTTACTTAGTTTCATGGATTAGGCATAATTACTATCACTGAAATATTTGTATAGGATTTAGATTAGATTTGATGAGGCTAATTGCCTGTTCCACTGCGACCTTTTCAGATATACTGTGGTCCTCTGAATCATCTCTGAATCTGGAATACATACCAATAGATATCGAAGAATGATTATAATGATTCTAACGCTTTATGAGTTTTGGAAAATATTTTTCAAAAACAGTGACCGTTCAATTAAGAAGCAACTGTTCTACTATTTTTTAAGTAGCCAATCAGCCTCAATACTGAGTCTTTCATCTAATTTCTTGCCAGTGGCAATATTTTGTTTACTCTGCATGTGGTACATGTTGGTACCTTATTGTACAGGTTGGTCCATTTAGCGAGGTAACCGGCTGTATATTTGTCCCAGGTTGTGGAACAAAAATATTGATAGTAAAAGTAACCAATAGCAAAGACTATGTACCTAATGTACCTAGTTCTTTTAATTTATTATATAAAAAATTTCAGGACAATTTAATTTTAAAAAATTTTTAACCACCACCTGAGAGAAGTTTTTGTTGGGGCATCTTACATACAACTAAAAATATTGAATTAATTAAAATAAAAAATAGTATACTGAGAAAAGAACGAAAAGGGCAAACGATACAAATTTGAAAATGTTTCAGACAGTTCGAAATAATTTTGACAACTCAAGTTTAAATGTTATTCAATTTTGATTTATAATGTGCCCAAATCTAGTAACTTTTTGTTTGATTTAATGTAAATTTTATGTAAATAATAGAAAAAGTGAAAGGTACTAGTGTTTTTTTTCGTCAATAAATAGTTATTTTCCTAACAAGTGCGGAAAGTGATACTTTCCAGCATGCGACTGCAGTTGACCCGAACGACGCGGAGCGGAGTTCGGACAAGCGGTCAAGGGCGGGAAAGACACTTAACGCATGAGTTAGGAACATTATTTTTTCTACGACCGTATATACAAAAAAGTATACCAACCCATTTTTCAAAAGTTATTTTCATATTCAAAACTTTAACCAAAAACTATTAATTATTATAAATATTAATATTAGAAACACAATTTGTTGCATTTTGTAAATTACTTAAAAGTGCCGGTCCAGTGGAGCTATTTGGTGTTAACTGGTAAGTAGATGACGTCGATGAGGATAGCATCGGTTGCAGGTCACATAAAGATGACGATGAAGGTGACGGCAACGGTTTTAAGTCATTTGTAGATGAAATAATATTATTTGATATATTTTTCTTATATCAAACCCGGGTGGTTTGATAGTTGTTTTGTGACACTACTTCAAAGCATGTACAGGGTTATATCAAAATATCTTCATTATTTTATATTATCAAAAAATTAAAAATGCTACAAAAAGATGTCGATTTTATTTTATGACTATTTCGTAAATATTTATTTACCTGTTGTAACAATAGTTATAACTTCCGAAGTAAAAAACTATCTAATATGGTCAAAATTTGCATAATTTTACTTTCCCGCACTAGTGCGGGAAAGTGATACTTTCAAAACTAAAATGCGTGCGGGAAAGTGGAAAATACGGTGACCAATTGTCAAAAATACGCACGGTCGTGGAAAATAGTTAGTGCGGAAAGTGATACTTTCCCGCACGCGAGCGGAGTTCGGGCTAGCGGTCAAGGGCGGGAAAGAAAATTTACGCATGAGTTAGGAACATTATTTTTTCTACGACCGTTTATAAAGTATACCATCCCATTTTTAAAAGATTATTTTATTTCAACATACATATACAGAGCTTCAATTAAAAACTACTAATTATTATAAATATTGATATTAAAAACACAACTTGTTGTATTCTGTAAATTACTTGATATTGCCGGTTCAGTGGGGTTATTTTGTGTTAACTGGTTAGTAGAAGACGTCGATGAGGATGGAATCGGTTGCAGGTCGCATAAAGATGACGATGACGGTGACGGCAACACTTTTAAGTCATTTGCAGATGAAAGAATTTTATTTGATATATTTCGTAAATATTTAGTTATACCTGTTGTAACAATAGTTATAACTATTGCGGGAAAGTGACACTTTCAAAACTAAAATGCGTGCGGGAAAATGGGTTAAAACGCACGGTCGTAGAAAAAAATATGAATATATGAAAACAGTTATTGTAAGCGATGTATTCAAATTCTAATGATAAAAATAAAATAATTTACTGGGAGAAAATCAAAAACACAGGCGTGGCCCTATTTTTTTCATCAGTTTCACCCAATTGGCAGTGCGTTATTTGGTGGGCGTGGCTAATATTTTAAGTCGACTTAATTTTCCTCACCAAAAATCAATCAGTTTTCAACTCTGGTAAAAATAACCATTTATTAGTCAAAAAAGTTAAACAAATCGGCAAATATTACGGTTTTTATTATGAAAAATGACGGAAAGTATGTTATAGAGATGTATGGGACAAATTTGACAGCTAATTTGTAATATGTGAGGAGGGCGTTTCTTGAAATGTATCCCAGATGTTAGATAAAGATGCACGTTGGAAATAAAGGCCGAAAATACTATAGAAATTTAGTTTTATTTAAGATTTTATGTCGAGCACATGGTTTTAAAATACGCCAAGTGAACGGATAATATGATTTCGAAAGTTTTTTTGAACTCTGTGTAAATAGTTCGTTTTGTGGTGAATATAAATAATTTGTGCAATATTTCGAATATTGCCCTAAAGTTGTAGAAGAGCATGTTTTCAATTTATACTTGATAAAATAAATATAATAATAGTTTCCGACCAATTGTCAAAAAAATTTGAAAATAATTAGGTATAATATCCGATAGAAATTCAAACTACCTATACCTACCGAATACTCCATTGTACTGCTTTGTAGGTAAAATATTTTTATTTATTTTTTATAACACTAGCTCCCCCCAAAATAATATTCAAAATTATTTTGAAAAAATGTTTCTTACAATTATATTGTATTTAACAAATATATTATTTAAACCTTAACGATTTGTCATAGTCATCTGGGCGCTGCAAAAGATCATAGGGTAATCAAAAAAGAGCATATTTTTGGAAAATATCTCATGGTTTTTGAAATTAACATAACATTTTCAAAAAACCAAATTTATCCGTTACCACTCCCAATTCAAACGCATCTGATTGCAATACAAAACGCAGGTTTGTAGTAAAACAATTTATTACTGCAGGGTTATCCAAATTTAAAGTTTGAAGCTAGCCGTTTTTTTTAAGATAAAAAAACTGACTTAACAGCGCCACCTCCAAAACGCGCTAGCTCCTTTGGAAGGAATTTTTGAATAAAAGTAAATTATTTTATATGAGTATTAAATCACATCTAACACCCTGTATATAATTTAATTATGTCGTCTGTGATAAATTTTGCATATCCGATAAATAATTTACGTATTTGCCATAATCACTTACAGCTTCAGTGTAACGTTAAGTAATAGAAGTTTAAAAAGCAGGCAGTCACAAATGAATTGCTGTCATCAAAGTTGTAAACGAACTTCAGTTAGACACGCGACAACATTATTATTTACCGTAAAACCTTTTGTAGACTAGAATTACTTCTTTCGCCATAAAACTGACATTCTTAGCAGACAAATGTCTTGTCGTTCCGCTACTACTTTTAAATAAGCTTCTAGAAACAATTTGATACAAGTAGTTAGTTAGGTACATTTTCTTTCATCTATAATATCGTTTCTCCACGATCATCACAGAATTTGCCAATTATAAAATCAAATTTGATTACAGAATGCTGGAATTCTCTCTCTTGAGATTGAAGAAATATTCTGCCCCAATCAATTTAAATGCATTTACATTATCTTTCTAGCGATAGAACAATATTCTTATTGAGTTCTAAAATATAAATTATCTTCTGTTAATTTCCATTTAAAATATATATTTAAAATTATGAAATCAAACAATTTTATTTTGTAAAATCTACATTGTAATTAAACATAAAGTGACGCGTTTCGCTAACACAGTAGCTTTTTTCAAACGTTGGAGGTATAATGAGAAACTTTCTATTTAATACGGAAATTTAATAATAAAATTATAATCTATTTACAAGGAAATGAAAAGAATTTGTATAAATATGGAATTAACTAAAGAATTTAACAAGTTTACCTGGAAACTCATTCACAATAAAAACAAAAATAACCAATTTAAAAGCTTAACTTACTTTGGAATACCATCCTTAAAAATAAAATCATTTTTAGAAACTTTAGACTTGAATATTTGCTTCAAAACTGACAACAATTTATCCAAATTCATCAAAAACAACAAATCCAAATCTTCAAAACTAAATAAATCAGGAGTTTATAAATTAAAATGTGGTAATGACGACTGTGATAAAATTTATATAGGTAGAACTTTTAGGAATTTTAAAACTAGAATTTCAGAACACAAACGTAGTTATGACAATCAAAAATTAGATTCCAACTATTCAAATCATTTATTAGCAAACCAACACTCTTTCGATTCAAATTTTGAAATTTTGCATATAGAAACTAAATCCTTCAAATTAAATCTTTTAGAAGCCCTATATAGAGATAAATAAAAACAAATATTCAGATAATCTTCTTAACGACCAACTTGATATTAACAATTCTCCATTATTAAACCTTTTGTGGTTGTGAATGAGTTTCCAGGTAAACTTGTTAAATTCTTTAGTTAATTCCATATTTAGACAAATTCTTTTCATTTCCTTGTAAATAGATTATAATTTTATTGTTAAATTTCCGTATAATTTAGTATTAAGGCACTGTATAAATAAAAAGTTTCTCATTATACCTCCAACGTTTGAAAAAGCTACTGTGTTAGCGAAACGCGTCACTTTATGTTTAATTACAATGTAGATTTTACAAAAAAAAATTGTTTGATTTCATAACTTCTCTACATCAAGTAAAAGCCTCATCTATTCAATATATTTAAAATCTTTGATCGTGGAGAAAGTATAGTCTGCTACTCGGCTAGAATGAAAATTCTAACGATGCGAGTGGAAAGTTCTAAGTGCGAACCCAAGCGTGAGGAACCACGAGCTTGTTACTATTCTGACATCCTTTCTAACGTAATTATTCACTGATCAGATATCCTTAAACGCATACGTAGAACCCTTTGATTAAGAACCAAACAACTCATTCATTTTTCAAATAAAATTAATTACATTTTTGGAAAGAGTTCAGCTTTCAAATTGAATTTAAACATATTATATGAACTGTTTTTTAATAACACCATACGTACAGCATATAGCAGAAAATATATTCATTTTGAAAAAACTTCCTGTAAATAGAAGTCAAACAAGAGGGTTCAATAAAACTCAAAGTCCAAACCACAATAATTCAATTTTGTCCACCAAAAGGACAAATTTCACAAGGCCTATTTCCTAAATATTATTTCTGTTTCATTTCTTTTCCAATTTCTCTTTTTCTTTCCATACCACATTCAATAAGTATTTAAAAAATAATAATTAATAGTATCGTACTTTAAAGTATTTTTAATGGCAACAACCTAATATACTTCCAATTGTACATGTTTCATGAAGCCTGATGAAGTAATCCATCGAAACTATTAGCAGAATAATTTGCCCTTTTTATGGACAAAATTAAATTATTGTGGTTTGGACTTTGAGTTTTATTGAACCCTCTTGATTTCGTAAAACCACATTTGAGATATGGATAAGCTCTTGAAGTTAAATAGAAAGTGTTCACTGAAACCCGCACCTCTCTCTAATAAATTGAAATCATGAATCGACTTATTTCAGTTCAATTCAGTTTAGCTAATAATAATTTTCTACGTTACTTTACAGACGCCCTGTATACAATTAATTGTTTAAATAAGCAGCTCAGCTGAGTTGAAACGTTAAACAAAAATCATGCACTTTCAATTAAGCCGTTTAGACTTTATTTACACTTCTCTGCACTTTAAAAGCCATTTTGAGCCCAACTCTAAATACCTAACCAGTAAAGCTTTAAACTTTATTGAAAACTGCTATTTGCCTAGGGTTCAGCCTACTTTATCCCTCAACTATAAGTGAAATCTCTGGCAAAGCTCAGGTACACTTTCAAAATTGCTTCTTGTATTTAAATACACATCAAACACAAATTCTACCATAAAAATTCCAATCAATATGCCCAACACAACGATTGTTGCTTCGACAACAAGCTTGCCTGAAAATTAACCCCCCACTTTTCTTTTGAACGGTGATATTTGGGCTGATGAAATTTGTAGGGTGAAATAGTTCTTTTCCTAACAAGTGCGGAAAGTGATACTGCAGTTGACCCGAACGACGCGGAGCGGAGTAGGTAGGTAGGCTTGTGTACTCTATCTATATAAATTATAAAATCTGCAGATTATCATTAGGAGCTTCTTGACTATGCCGTTCTTATTACTAGACTGAATAGGCTAGACCTTAGTTCCTCCATATGTAGCCCAGTCAGACAATTGCAGTAGAACAGTATGTGTGCTGAAGCTTCCTCATCTTCTTGGTCGTGTCAGCTAATCCAAAGCTGTTCATGTGTTTGTTGGGTCTACAGTACCCTGTCAGGAGCCCAACCAAGATGCTTCTTTGGCCTGTCGCATTCCCGGAGCTTGGTTTTACCATTCTCAACATTGCTTCTTTATTCCTGTGTTTGATACAACAATAGGTTTGCCTACTTTATTCATATTATTTCAATCGTCTGTACATACATAGTCTTTGTCCATTTCTGTTCAGAAAAATATTTTTGAATCTTATTCAAATTTTCGTTCAATTTTGTAGGTTAAAAGCCAATAGAAACTTTTTAATCCAAGACCTTCGTGTGGCGAGTTGTATTTTTATATTTTTTGAAAACAATAAAACACTAAAAATAAAGAGATATCTTCGTTTTACATTCTTTGGAGTTATCTGTCACGTTCCGGATTGAGAACAATGCGGATAATCACGGTCCCGTCAAAAATTTAATTAATCACTCCGGCAACAAGAACGTGAGCTCTAAAATTAAATTCTTTATTTTTTGGTTATGGCTGAGAGGATTTTAGGGTGGATTTAGTTTTAAAAATAGGTATATGTTTACTGAAATCTTTCAAAATATAAAATTGGGTATTTCTTACTAAGCATTCACATCTATCATTTGAAAGAAGGTATTAATTATATACAGGGTGTTTTTAAATGACACTTACAACGTTTGCATGTAGATTCCTCTCGTAAAATTGGACAAAATGATGTAAAGATTAAGGGGTCCAGCACATTTACTTTTCGAAATACAGGGTGTTAAAGTAGTGAATGGTTAAATGATTTAACTCGATAACTTTAAAATGGATGAATAAATTGATTTGACATTCGGCAGGTTGTTTTGAAATGTAAAAAGGCATATTTTGATGGAAAAATATTTTTCAATTATTGATCCAATGGTGTAGATTTGGAAGAATATGTTACCTTTCCCCTCCCATTTTTTACGCCACTGACATTTGAAGCAATTTCTATTCAATTTTGTATTTCTCAATGGTTTTCAGGTGAAAAACGAATAACCTTTACATATCAAAGAATTTGTGGTGTTCAAGATATTTAATGATTTCATGAAGTCTGCAAGATCACTTTTTAATAATTAATTTAAAAATAAAATGTCTTTTATTTTTTTCAATAACTACCAAGTACTTATAGTGGAATATGTAACAGGAACTAATTTATTCAACAGCAATGCATCTAAAACATTCGTAGAAGATTGTTGAAAATATTTGTCCGAACTTCTGATTTTATTAATAAAAGGAGTTACTTTAACACCCTGTATTTCGAAAAGTAAACGTGCTGGACCCCTCAATATTTATCATTTTGTCCAATTTTACGAGAGGAATATACATGCCAACGTTGTAAGTGTCATTTGAAAACACCCTGTATTATTAGAAGGTAAGTCAACAGTTTAAACAAACTGGACTATGAATTTTTTTCAAGGGGACACTTTTACTTTTAAACAAAGGTAGAATTAATTCCAAATACTCAATCACAAAGAAGTTGAAAAGGGATTTTATTCACAATCTATTCGACATTGGAATAGCAAATCCTTCAGCTTTTGGCTTAAAAATATGCAGTAGCAAAAGTTTTTGCTTTCATATAGTTCTGACCGGAATATTCTGGGGATATCCCATTAAACCAAAAACTTGTTTTCTCTATAAGTGGAATCTGGAAAATCATATTTGACTTCTATGATAATTTTTACAATTTATAATATCAGTTATAGTATACCTACTTGTGTGTGTGTGTGTGTGTGTGATTTTTGGGGTGACATTCACTGAGACCTAAAAGATCTATTGTGCCCCCTTACTTCTACTCAGTTCCTGAGGAGAGTCTCAGAAACTAGTAGTTCCTTTAGTACTGTTTCCCGGAGGAATTTTAGGATGTCTGCAGGCTTCAACTTAGGCAAATGTTCCTCTTCTATCCAGTAATCTCCCAGGTGCTGTGCTCTAGGATTCTGGAGTGCTGTGCAGTTGGAAAGTATGTGGATGGAGGTTTCTTTTTCCATTCCACAAAATCTGCATTCTTCTTCCTCCACTATTTTGAGCTTTTTCAGGTGCCCATTCAGGCGACAATGTCCCGTTAGGATCCCTGTCAAAATTCTTAGCGTAGTTTTACTTTGACTTATGCATTCTTTTGATCTCAACAGGTTGTAGTCACCCAGAAGAGTCTTTGATTGTATAAGTCCTACTAGATCTTTCCAATGGTCAGATCTTCTCTTTTTCTCGGCTTTACTTATTTCTTCCAATATTACATTGGGGCTGATTCCGCAAAAGGGTTCGGGCCCCCAGAAAGGTATTTCAGTCCCCCTCTTTGCTAGTTCATCTGCTATTTCATTTCCTTCTATTCCAGTGTGTCCTGGAATCCATAGTAAGGTGACTATGTTGTTCTCGCCTAGTTCATTGAGTTTGTCTAGGCTAGTATACCTACTTAGGAGCTGGGAAAATAAAATTGAAATTTGCAATTACAGGACTATAAAACAGGGTGGGCAACTTTAAGGATTTATTTTAAACTTGTATGTTTTATTAATTCAATATTATTATTTTTTACATACACACAACACCCCGAATTGCTGCTAAAGTAGGATCATGTTTGTCTAGACAAGTTTGGTTCAGTGAATGTATTAAGTCAGCGTTACTATATGTAGTTTATTGGAATTATTAATATTACTAATGATTATTTTAATATTAAATAGGTATACTTATATAAAAGTAAAAATAATATGAAAATAGGATAATTAGAATATACTCTGAAAATCGGAAATTCGAGGAAGTAGTAACACACTAACTGTCAAAAAATTCGGCCACCAACAAATCTTCATAAGCTATATTTGTAACTATTAATTTGATAATTTTTTGCGAATTCTCTTGTAGCAATATTGTGGTTTAAATTTTAATGTAGCCATAAATTTGTATTAACTATTATTGTTTATTAATTACATTTATGTTTTATTTAAAAATGGTGGTATTATCACTCGCAAAGGGTCACTCTGTAGATTTAAAATTGTGTAAATGTATTAAACTTAAAATCAAAAATCGCGCAGAAAAGCTACTATTTTTTTAGAAAAATTGCGATTTAAATTCTATGTAATTCAATGGAAGTAATTTTAATAAATTTCTTTAACATTCATGCATTGTCGAAATCTTGTTTAAATTCTAAAGGACTGTGGCTTTTGACTTTAAACTATTATTTTGAGGTAGTAGTTAATATTTTTCGCAAAAGCTTTATAACAAGATTCAGCATTTTGCCAGAATAATGGATTAATGAAATAGGAATATCTGACACTTTAGCGTTGCTTGGAGAACAAGGAGAAATAATAACGGAGAATAACAGCGGCTGCATTGTCGTATCACTATCTTCCTATTTTTTCTATTCATATATATTAAGTTTTTTTTTTTTTTTTTTTTTTTCGAGCATGATTTTAGTTGATTTGAAATTTAAATTATCCATCATCGGATAGCAAGCTAAGCAAAATTTGATTCTACCCTGTTATAGGAGAGTTAGTCCTCTTCAGGGTTTGAATTGACTGAATTTAAAGGCATGATTTGACGGTCGCGGTAGGGACAGCTGTGGCTGTGCACCCAAAGGATGGCCATTTGGTTAATTTCCGCAATGTATCGCTGTTCCGAACGTTGCGAAAATTAAGATGCAGGGAAAAATATATTAAGTTAATCACTGTTTGGTCTAGACAATATATTGAACATCAGGTAGGCATTACATCAAATGTAACTTCTGTCATTTTGATGATTATATAAAATACAGTTAAATATGATGATAGGGAAGCTGCTATATTTCTGTACTGCTATATTTCTGTACCTGATCCTGAGGGTATTTGAGCAATCTTTGTACCAACAACTATCAGTTCTTAGTAGTACCCCTTACAAGGACCACAGCCATCTACATTCGTAGTTAAAGCGGTATGCAGCAGATAGTCATAGTGCAATTAACTGCCTGACTTTTGTAACCACTTCAATCTCATCATTATCAGGCATTTTTAGCAATAATTATTTGACGTCCTCCTAGGTTTCTTCTTGTTTTACAGTCTGTTGTCGGTCCTGGCTTAGTCTTGTTATCTCTTTCTACTCTATCCTGTCCACTCCTTCATTTGCATAATAATATCATGCTTTAGTACAAGAGGATTCTAATTGATTCTTTCAACTTTCAATAATAGTTACAACACACTATAACATTTAGAAGATAAAAAAAACAAATTTTCTCTAGAAACATAGATAAAAGCACGCCAATGGTATTGTACTATCTTCACGAAATTTATTTAGTTGAATATCAGCATTAGGTTGGAAACTAGTTAAGCAAAGCGTGTATAATTTGAAGCGACTAGCTCTGCAAACAGAAATTGACATTAAAAATAAACATTAATAGGAAGAATGCTAAAAAGATAAAGACTAATATAATTCAAGAAATGTTTACAGATGGTACTTGAGTACTTGTAATAAGAATCTTGAAATGTTTTGAATTAACTCCACTATTTACATATTTGTGATAAGAAACAAGAGCTAGATTTTTTTGGAGAACTAGACACTTAAAGAGACCCGCAATTTGAAGTCGTCAATGAACATATATATATATTTAGGGAGTAGCTTTTGTCATTTTGATGATGATATATATCAATAATGAAATAATTTCAAAAATTTCATAGAATTAATTAGAAACATTATCATTTATAACAATAATATGTGCAGAAAGTAAAAGTCCAAACAGTAAATTCAAGAATCTGCACCAAATATAGGTATCGACTGTAGTGTAGTGAATTATTTCAAATACTTTATAAGAAATTGAAAACATGTTTTCTCTCAAACGCACTAGATAAACCTAAAATTATAAAGTGAAACTAACATGAACTACTATTCTAATATTTTTCCAAACCAAGACCTGCATCAAAATTTTTGTCATCAGCGCTTAAAATATCCGGATTTAAATGATTTTCAAAAATATATACCGAAAAACCAAAGAAACTATGTTGTACCTGAACTTCCGCGATCTAGAATAAAAGAAATGGATACTGATCGAAAAAGAAAGGATTTACAGGATGAGGTGTTTTTAAGAAATCTTGAAAAGCAAAGTAAATCCCCATTGTCTGATACTTCTTCAATTTGCAGTCAAAAATCAAGCGAGAACACTAAAACTAGGTAAGTTCATAAACTAAATCGTTTATTATTTTATTGAATAAATAACTAGTACATAATTTAGAATAAAAGGTCCTATTTTTTAAAAATTGGAGGACGTTACTTTTGAGAAATTTTCATTTTAAATCAATAAAAATCATGATAAATGAAATTTATCCAAAAAGGCACAACTTGCATTTTGAAAATACAATTTAAATTTCACGCGAAAACACGTATAAAATAATGAGGTTTATTTACGATATCACATTGAGCAACAAGAATGAATGGGATCCAAGCGCCATTACAAGAGATGGAAAGAAATCCATTCAATGGTATACATACGGCTCAAAGGCAATAGGAGGAACTGGGATATGAGTGTACGGGCCAGGAACCAAACACTCCGAGAGCTTGGGAAAAACACCAAGTATATTTCAAGCAAAAAGGATTATAATGGCAGGTAGTCAAGCAGCCCTTAAAACACTGAGTTCTTGTATAATCATAAAATGGTATGGGAAGTCCTAGACAATCTCAATCAACTAGCAATGAGAGGGGCTGAATCACCCTTTTGGAGAGTGCAATATTAGCTCCAATGTATTACCTATTGAAATAAATAGGCCAAAAAAAAAGAGAAGGTATGATAGACAATCAAACATACTTCAAAGTGACTGCAACCAGTTAAGAACAAATTAATGCATGAACTAGAGTAAAATTGCACTAAGAGTTTTAACAGGGATCCCAACGAGACATTGTCGCCTGAATGAGCACCTGAGAAACCTCCAAATGTAGATTCTGTTGCATAGAAGAAGAAATCTCCATCGACATACTTGCGAATTGCAGAGAATCCTACACAACACCTAGGATAGAAATGGGACACTTAACTAAACTAAGATATCCTAAAATGTCTCCGTAAAATAGATCTAAAGAAGCTGTTAGTTTCTGAGACTTTCCTCAGAAACTAAATAGGAAAAAGGAGACACGATAAATATTTTAGGTTATAGTGAGTATCACCCCGATACACATAAGTACATTATAAACACTAATTGTCAGCTTGCAAGTTTACTCTAGTGTAATATGGGAACAACTTTATGGATAATTGCACGATCTACATTTTTATGGGTTCTATTTATTTATTTGTTTACGAAAAAATGTGCTTTGATCTTGAACAGTGGGTTTACGCCGCCAAGGGTCAACCGGAAATTCATCCCTTCCCTTATTTCAATAATTAACTTAAAGTTAAGATAAACTACCAGTGCATTGGAAGGGACGTACATCGATGGAAAAAATGGCGCACTCAGGAAGTTAAAGAAATAAAAAATGTTATTGATTCGTTTATCTGAAGCCGTAAAAGGAATTCAGTCGAAAACATTCGATATTGCCACGTCTAGCTATGAAAAAGCTTAAGTGCTAAGTATGTAGTGATAATAATTAGAAAAGGGACTTTTTATTATCAACAATATTAACAATATGATAAAACGTTAATTCTTTAATGTGCTTGTTTCCTTGGATTTTTTAAATTAACATTATTTTTTCAATTTATGAATATTAAAAGATGAGCACTTTTCCAAATTTGTTATGGGCTTCTTCAAGCTCTGGCAGCGTTGTACGAAAACGATAATTACCACACCCTCCGAATTACATAATTGGTGATTTTGATCGAAAGCTGACTTCTTATTGGCAAGCGCGTGCGTGTGTTCTTCCCTCTCACTTTCTCAATTGACTGATATTAATTTATCCAGTGGCGCTGGTATTGTCAGCGACCTTTGTATTTTCAATTTTACTTGGTAAAATAGGTACCTACTTTGTTAGGTACCGTACGCCATTTGTACGTTTATGACAGATAGGCTCCATGTTTTCTCGCCTCTTACCGATGCCCCGTGGCTTCAGATAAACTTGCCAAACTATACTCTGTGTCGCTTGTTAGTTCGTTCGCGTTCAGGAAAACTCGATGGCGCCGCACCGGCACCTGTCAATGGCATTTCGGCAGCTCGACTTATATCGTCTCCTCTCTTTCGCAACCTTTCAATTTTGCTTGGCAAATAACATTGGAGAAGTGATTTGAAGATAATTTTTGATTGTTTCCAATTGAAAAAATTGTGGCGCTTGCCGCCGTCCTCTTTCGTATGCCGCACAGAGCCATGGCCCCTGCGTCCACCTTCTGGCAACGCCACAGATCTTGTAAAATTTTATGCACACCCAAGATCGATTAAAATTTATTTATTATTATTATTTATTTATTATTCAATTAATATTTATTACTCCTAACCTAAGGTATTCACCAGATTTATGAAAATATTTGCAAACCTACCACTATTTTTATGTAACGTGGTTTAAATACTTCAAACACGGGCTTTTTGTTATTTTCAGTTTGAGAATAGACACCGGATACGTAAGCGCAGAAAGTTCAATAGAAGAAAGCGAAGAGGAAAAAGAAATCGCGCATCATATTTTAGAACCGGCGGTACACCATACAGGATGTTCGATAAATGGACCGAGGAAGTGTCTGGCATGGGCCTGTAAAGCGTGTAAAAAGAAAACAGTCGCCATTGATAGAAGAAAAGCAGCCACTTTAAGAGAAAGAAGGAGACTACGAAAGGTAATTTTAATTTGCTTTTAGTAGATGATATACGGAGAGAAATGGAAAATAGAAAAGGTTGTATCACCTTGTATAGTTAAATCAACTTTATGAAACTATTTAACAGAAAATTATTTATCACATACTTGAAGAATTTTTTTTTATTACAATTAACGTGCTCGGCTACTAAGGCCACTCGCACAGGTACAGTAAAGTATACAATAAATATATTATATTTTATGGTATAGCTGGACATCTTTCAGGAGCTGGAGAACGGTAAGGACATTATCTGGATTTCCGAGTATCTCTTGAATACTTCCTTTGAGGTTGAGCTGTTGTCTTCTAGCTGTGTACTGTTGGCATTCTAAAATAATGTGTTCAACAGTGTAGAAGCAGTTACAGGTTGAACAGAATGGTCGATTGTTGGATGACATAAGGTAGTCATGAGTGAATCTAGTGTGACCGATTCTAAGTCTTCTCAGCACCGCTAGGTCTTGTCTTGAGAGACTGGAAGCTCCAACATAGTAAGGGTGGCTTAATGAAGATTGGATTTTTTGTAGTTTTGTCGGGATGGAGTTCCAATGACCTTGCCATAGAGTTTTGATCTTATGCTTGAAGACTTGCTTGAGATCGGATGCAATTTGGATGTTATCTGCATCATAGTTCAAAGTTGATCAGCAAGTTCGTTTCCTATTATACCAATATTGGATGGTGTCCATAGGATGGTAACTGTTATATTTTGGGAAAAGGAGAGCTGGAAGGTATGATGGATACTCTGTACAAGAGGTCACTGAATATATCTTTGATGGAGTGTAAAGAGGCGAGGGAGTCTGTACATATGCAGACATTTTTATTGGGAGCGGAAATATGTTTGAAAGCCTGAAAAATACTATAGAGTTTGCCGGTATGTACAGTACACGTTGATGATATTGCGGAAGAGAAAATTGGAGATTCTAATGTTGTTACAGCACAACCGACTCCCGTTTCATTTTTCGAGGCATCTGTATAAAGAAGAAGAAGAATTTGAAATATTCAATAGCTATATACAAGACAAATAAAGATTAGGAATGCGAGAATATAATGAAACAATGTATATTTTGTGTAAAATTATACCAGCCCATAAACTTCAACTTCGCCATTTTAAAGTTCTATAAATCAGAAAAGTTTTGATCGACTACAACATTATTTGGTTGATAAAAAAGGAGCCGCTGTTTGAAGAAGTAGTCAAAACTTTCGAGTACGTTTTGACAATGCACTCTAAAAGTTTCTACAACTCTCCGGAGTTATCTCATTTAACTGTTCGTGAATCTTACAGAATTCATAAATCTGCAATGCAAAACAATTAAAAGCTTTTTAATTGACTATTTCACTATAGGTAGTGTTTTTCACTGGCATTATTTCTGCAGATTAAAAAGTTTGACAAAATTCAGATATAATTTTCACAAAATATAAATTTTTTCAAAGGGATTTGATCAATCATGGTTATGATATTTATTTGAAATATCATGGTGCTATTTCTTGTTGGAAACAGTTAGATTAGTTCAGTTCGAAATTGAGATTTTCAGAAGAAAAATATAGATTTGAAACACAATCCATTGCAGTGTCGGAAAATATATCTGTTGGCGACAGTTTTCGCAGTTTTTATTGATACTACACTATAAGCTTGAGCTGCATACTCCAGCCGAAGAATTATCAGAAAGTATGGAAGATTAATTATGCTTACAATATAAAAAAACGGATAGGACTACAAAGAGTCAAGTATCAAAACATGTACTATCAAGAATTTAATACTAAAATAGACATTGTTTTTATATCCGCCCTTTTGGCAAATGACTCAAAACGAGAACAACTTCAAGGTAGTCAAGAGAAAAGAAAAGACACGAAAAAAATGTTTCACTTATTTTCTTTTGTACTTGCCTGGCGAGGCAATGAAGCAGTGAACTGCGAAGTACATGCCACTAGCCCCATAGTGTGGAGGAGTTTCGTTAGTTGACAGTGGCCAATCAGAGATCCTACTGTTGAAATGAAATGAAAGTTTCACCTGGTCATCGCCAAATACTTCTTCGGCGCCAGCTTACCAGGGTCGCCAAGGGTGATCCTGGCAAGATGTTCCATTGTTAAATGAAAGTTCTCTAACTTTATTATTTTTTGTATTTTTCTCGTGAAATAGTATCTGTATCTGTAAAGTAGGAAGAGTGAGTGTAGGCTCATATCAATTAGGCCTCGTGTGACCCATTGTACATCCTCACGAGGAGTTGTCCTCCTAGGTCATCGCCCATTCTGTCCTTCCCAGGAAGTTGGACAGGTCACTAGGAGACATCTCCTTTATATCGGCAGGTGTAGGCCAAGACTCACCGAACACACACTCTCTTATTGACGATAACTCAGGACACTCGCATAAGACATGCCTGACAGTTTTATCTTCATGTTCACAGATCCTGCATAGAGGTGTGTCCACTAGCCCCATAGTATGGAGGTGTTTCCTTATTTGACAGTGGCCAGTCAGAAACTCTACTGTTAAGAGTAGATTTTTCCTGGTCATCGCCAAATATTTCTTCGGCGCAGGCTTCCCAGGGTCGCCCAGGGTGATCCTGGCAAGACTGCATCCTTTGATTCCATCCCATCTCTTAATAGATTGAGCATGGGTGTAACGTTTGGCTAGATCTGCAATTGTCGAAGTCGTCAGGCCGTCGGTGTCACTGGGTCTTAAAATTCTTAGTCCAGCCGCTTCCCTGGCTAAAGAATCGGCAATGCGATTACCTTTACTCCTGTCGTGCCCTTCAACCCACGTCAGGATAATATTGTTATCTGCCGAGGCGTCAGCTAAATCTTGGTGGCACTCTAGTACTAGCCCCGATATAACACGTTGTCTGTTCAAGGCTAATATGGCTTGTCTACTGTAAGTGCATATTATTATGTTTTTGCCAGAAATTCCTTTTCTGGTTAGTTCTTTTGTGGCAATTGAGATATCAACCAGTTCTGTTTGAACCACGCTGCTATTATTTCCCATTCCCCACTTAATCCTTAGGCTTAGTGCTCTGGAGTAAACTCCACATCCTGAGCCTTATTTCGTTTTTAAGTCATCTGTATATGCGTATTGCATTTGTAGCATCTTACTCTGTGTTCTGTTTTGTGAAATAGTAATGTACTACTACTACTACTACTACTAATGTACTACTACTAATACTAGTACTAATGTACTACTACTACTACTAATGTACTATAATACTAGATATCATTCGAAAATTTTGCCGACAAATTTTTTTCTCTTGTGATATTTTAGATGATAAAAAAGTTGCATTACATTAAATTGGGTACATTAAAGTTTCCTTAGCTTCATTTAATTTAATATTAAGCAACTAAAAACTTGAATTAAGATACCTACAACTCACGATAAACTTTGTGTATCGGCCTACAACTGTGCAGAATTTCATTATTATCACATTGTAAAGAGAAACCAAATCGGGAAATAAAGTTGTGTATATTTTTCAGGTGAATGAAGCATTCGAAATGTTAAAAAAAAGAACGTGCAACAATCCTGGCCAAAGATTACCGAAAGTAGAAATATTAAGAGGTGCTATAGAATACATAGAATATCTCGAAGAAATTTTACAAGGCTCAAAAACATCTGTAGATAGCAACAATAGTATAGTTCCTAAAACTGAATATATGGTAAGTTGAATAATTATTATGTACTAGTATATTATACAGGGTGAATCACGACCAACGGGGTGGAGGTTTATAGCGAAACGGTGAAAGTTTTGAAATGTTTTTCACTTTAGTAGTTTGTACTAATATAGGCTACATTTTAAAATTATTGTGAAATATACAGGATGTTCCAATAAAGTGTGGCGTATCAAAGTTATATTTTTTCTTATGGGACACCCTATATTTTATTGCATTTTCTGATTGCCCCTGAAAAATAAAGTACTTCTCAATAATGGTTCCCTATACCTAAATACAGAGGGTTCCGAGTTATGCTGACTTTTTTAAAAATGTGAATATTTCGAGAAAAAATTAATAACTCATTGATATAACAAATTCTAGCAAATTTTCTCATACATCTCAATAGTTGGACATTTGTTGAATGTATTTCACGATTGAGTACTAAATATCTATTCACAGGGTGTTCAGAATTTTCAGTTTAATTATTAGATCTTTCAATTGGTAATATCGGGCTTAATTTAAATGGAGCACCCTGTATTTTGATAATTCACCATATTCAAAAAAATGTACTCTATCGAATGGTATGAGGGTGTCCTATACCTAGGTATTATACTTTTCGTGCAATTTACAATTTTCTTAAATTGTATGGTAAATCTATTTTTAAACATATGCAATTCTCTTTAAATTTTAAACTGATGATCTGTAAAAAAACAGTGAAATTGCCAATAATAACAACAAATTATTCAAAGCAAAAAATGAAAAATTACTATAGTAGATGTTCAAAATGCCTTGCCATCTTGTGCAATGCGACACGTGATTCTAGCTTCCAACGATTTACCTACATCATTTAACATATCGGGTGTTATAATCGCGAAAGCGTTCGAAATTCTCAATTTCATATCGTCTGGAGTAGTAGGGGCTATAGAATACACAATATTTTTAATAAAACTCCATTCGAAAAAATCCATCTTGGTCAATTCTGGTGACCTAGCTGGCCAATTATAAGGACCGCCTCTACCTATCCATTTATTTCTGAATTTTCTATTGATGTAGTTTCTAACTGCACGTGAAGATTGGGCAGGAGCTCCGTTCAATTGTAGCCACATTTTCTTTCGGATGCTGAGTGGTGGGTGTTCAAGAAGGATCCAGAAGTCTTTTTTCGAAAAACTCAAAAATTTTCTACCATCTAGGTGTTCGTCAAAAAAATACAGGCCGGTAACATACTCGCCCACAATACCTCCCCAAACGTTTACACTCAATCGGTGTTGGAGACCCATTATTGTGGAAAGTTGATTCGTCAGTAAACAAGACATTATTGAAAAAATCAGGATCTTCTCCAACTTCATCCAAAGTCCATAAACAAAAATTTAAACGTTTATCATAATCCTGTTGTGTCATCTGCTGGTGTAGTTGGATATTCTACGGATGGTAGCGAATTTTCTTGAGTATTCTACACACACTCATTTGACTTATTCCTAATTCACTTGAAATATTTCTAGTACTGGTATTAGGATTTTCCGTAACCGACAGCAGTACATCAAATTCGTTGGCGTTGTTTCTAGTAACTGGTTTTGTTTTGGTCACCTTCTCGTATGCAACGCTACCAGTATCACGAAATCTATTGAGCAGTCTTTCGAGAACTTCCTTCTTTGGGTGAATTCTATCAGGGTACTTTTGAGCATAAACTATAGATGCTAGGAGACAAGTTTCTGAATATTCCTCAATGGCAATGCAAAGTAGATATCATGTCGACTCTTTCGTTTAACAGGTACTGCTTCATTTTTTGTAGCAATAAAATTTAAAACTAACGCAAGATTGTTCAGAGAATTAACAAAATGACATGTCATTAAGTTTGGTACCGACGAGATTTGTATGAATTTTTTGTTTTAAACTCGATTTTCCATACGATTTAAGAAAATTGTAAATTGCACGAAAAGTATAATACCTAGGTATAGGACACCCTTATACCATTCGAAGGAGGACATTTTTTCTAATAAGGTGAGTTATCAAAATACAGGGTGATCCATTCAAATTAAGCCCGATATTACCCATTGAAGGATCTAATAATTAAACTGAAAATTTTGAACACCCTGTGAATAGATATTAAGGTCTCAATTGTGAAATACATTCAACAAATGTCCAACTATTGAGATGTAAGAGAAAATTTGCTAGAATCTCTTATATCAATGAGTTATTAATTTTTTTCGAAATGTTCACATTTTTAAAAAAGTCAGCATAACTCGGAACCCTCTGTTTTTAGGTATAGGGAATCATTATAAAGGAGTACTTTATTTTTTAGGGGAAATCAGAAAATGCAATAAAATATAGGGTGTCCCATAGGAAAAAATATAACTTTGATACGCCACATTTTATTGGAACATCCTGTATATTTCAAAATAATTTTAAAATGTAGCCTATATGAATCGACAAACTACTAAAGTAAAAAACACCTTAAAACTTTCACCGTTTCGCTATAAACCTCCATCCCGTTGGTCGTGATTCACCCTGTATACACCAAGGTGGTGAAGACTATTATTATTTACCGAGTACTAAAATTATAGGCTTATAAATGTCTTCACCACCATGGTGTATATACAATTTTTTCCACTACTAGACAAATTTAAGACAAAAATTAAAAATAATTCACAAACGCACCACGAGAAGCGTTTACCCCGTCGTCTGACTGGCAAGTACACTGTCAGTTTTCGATATATTATGAACGTACTCGTTATGTCATCAGTCATTTTTGGTTGAGCGCGAATTTTAAACTAATTGCATTTTTATTCAAATAATTGTATCTCGATAGATAATCGCAAGCAGCAAAATATGTTAAAGACAATCTTCTGGGTATACAAAATTAGATTGCACAAGTTTTTGTTGAACTACTATCCCTGAATTCCCAAAATATTTGAATTTGTCCATTATTGACATAGGTTGATAATAGAAAAATGTATTAAGGGGCATCTACCAAATTCGACCTTGCACAATTATGCTTTGTATATTTTTTTATTTCCCTACGTCCTCACGTTTAAGTTCACATAACGAAAATTTTATTAGAAATATTAAAGCTCCACAACATGTAGGTAGCCAAGCGGTTCAAGCGGATTTTGGTTCACGTTCTACTCTATAAGCTTTGTCAGTACTGAACTGGGAGACCGCCGAGACCGGCGAGCGTTGTATCAACAATGGAACGGCACGCGACTACCGAAGCAGAGAGACAATGTCAGTCATAGAAGGATAGAAAAGCGAGAGATGGATTTTTATACGATATTTTAGTGGTAGCAACCGAATTTCAATAAGGAATTGTACGGTCATAAGTAATTTGAGGATTCTGAGATTTTTATATAGTATTTATAAAGCTTCAAATTAGACTTCTTATCAATTAGTTTTTCCATTTAATCCATATTTAATTCTTTACAAGGGCTCAAACTTTGCTTAATATGTGTTAATACCTCATGATTCGTATTTTTTTCAACAAAATTTGGTTAGCATTTCAAAGTTTTTATTCGATGAGAACTCTAAGTTCAACATTAATCTACATGATATATTTTTTTCTTAATTTTCAATACATCCATTACCTCAAAATTCTTTGCCAAAAATATTTCGATATTTTGTCAAATCGCTGCCGAGAGATTCCCCTTAAACACTAATAGAGAAATTCAACTTCTCAGTGGGCTAGAAGAAGCAATAATTGTCAACTTCACAGCTAGTAACAAAGACTATATATTGGAATATATAGACTTTGCTAGTAGTGCTGAGTTCAAATCCTTGTAGTTCAGTGTGAACGTTACAAGTGTAGCAGAAATTCGGTAAGATCCAACAACTGCTTGCGTGGTAGAAACAAAAACTGGAGTAGGATGTAGAACACATACCTACTCCAGTCTCGCTCTTGGATGCGTCGTTTATTTGAATTGTTCTGTATATCGTTTTGCACATTAATTTTGATTTTTAGTAGAATATTAAAAATAGAAACAATTCTCAATGTAGTTTAATCCTTAGTAGTACTAGTCCTAGTGAAGCTCCGGTCTACTCAGAAAAGATTGTAGCAATAGTTAAAGTTACAAATTTAGAAAATACAGCAAAGCTAAGAGACTGTTTTGCTTTAAATGTGGACTTCGATGTTCAAAAAACGGGAGGACTGCTCCTGCAAGAATGGGAATCCTTGACAATATTCTGATGGGTTGTCAATATCGAAATAATTATCAATAAATATACTAGAATTTTCATAATGTTTTCATTAAATAGTGGAGTTAGTTGAAAGAGTTAGTTTTATTTATAATAAAGTAGGGGGTCGAACATCTATCTAAATTGACTACAAAAACTTGGACCGCAGAAACCAATTTTTTGTTCCTCTGTGTTATTATTCACACCCTACTTTTTTATCAGCGATTGTAAATTTTATTTCAAGCTGAAACTGAAATTAAAAAAAGAAGCGATCATGTTTAATCGTATCTGTGGGGGATTATATAATTCATTAAGGATGTCGAGAAAATAGTGAAAATAAAATGATTCCAACCTTACTAATGGTATGCACTGTCTGTCCACATGTTGTCTCCATATGTTGACATTGCTTCAATAAATCTCTCTCTACCAACTACCAACTTTTATAATAAATACCGTATAAAAACAGTATTTACTTACACGATTTTTTTCTTCTTTATTTTATGTTTATTTTTGGATATATTTATATACTCGTGGAGATGAAAAATTTAGTGATGTTACTTCAAAGCGCGGCTATTAGTTCTATGTCAATTTTGAAAAATTTATTACCCTGTTAGAAACGCGTAAATTGGAAATTTGTAAAATCAGGAATAACCTGACAAAATGTCTGCATTAATAGGATAATAAGTAGGTTGAAAATATTGGATGTGATATTTAGGAAGAAATATTTATATATTTTAGTTTAATAATTTAGTTTTCGCAGTTTTGGCAGATTGTTTGGATATCAATTTAAAAAAAAAATTTGATGGAGACTAAATTGATTAAATTTTTTTTATTCTTGTGCTTATGGTGCTCTCTCTGTTTAGATGAAAAAGCAAACTTCTAAAACTAGCGTTTCAAAGGGTTAAACACAGATACGAGTGGTGTCTTTTATATTTTTAGACATATACAGTGGATAACTTTGAAACACTATTGTTTTTCAAAGTATTATCCATGAAAAGGAGTGCATTTTTGCATAGAACTAACCCTGTAAGCGTTTATTCCACTCGCTTGTTGAAATAAACTTTTAGGAGGTGTTGAAACTAAAACCTTTGACCACCCAGGCCAGGAACCAAGAACTGTGAAGACTTGGGATAACCCCCAAGTATACTTCAAGCGAAAATTCACGCCATGAGAAAAAGTTCATAGTTCAATATTTACCAAGATGTAGGCAAAGGAATATTTTAATGTTTGATGGTCAAGCAGCCATTAAAGCACTCAGCTCTTGTGTAATCAGTTCCAGAATGGTGTGGAAATGCCTAGGCAAACTAAATGAACTGGGGGAGAACAATATAGTCACTTTACTGTGGATTATAGGGCACACTGGAATAGAAGAAAATGAAATAGTAGATGAACTCTTTTGGCGGTATCAGCTCAAATATAATATCGGAAGAAATAAGCAAACCTGAAAACAGACAAGATCTGACCATTGGAAAGATCTAGTAGTGCTTAAACAATAAAACTTTCTGCTCTGCTTGGTGACTAGGTACAGCCCGTTGAGATCAAATAAATGCACAACTCAAAGTAAAACTGCACCAAGTGTGGATTTATGCAGCAATTATCAATTAGCATTTAACAATTAACATTTATCAATTATAAGCTAAACTACTCATTTCATCATGACTCCATTTATGCAGACAATTAACAATTATCATTTATCATTCAACAATTACGAAGTTGGCCAACTTTTAACTTTCTTAAATTAAATGTACCGAATTTTCATCTAGTGCGCAACTAGTAGGCAGATCCTGAAGTTAACCTCACTTTTTTCATAGAAAAGCGGTTGACATTGTTGTGTGTTTGTTTATTTTCAAGTTGTAGGTACCACAGAGTACACCATCTAACAAGAGACGAAAGCTTTGTCGGTTCCTTTGAAGTCGGACTTACACGATATTGAGCGGAAATACGTCGAGGCATTGACACATAAACTACTTGATACACTGAGAAAAGTAACACTACACTAAGAAAAATAGTAGTGTTGATGTACATCCCTCCCAATTAGGTCTAAAAAATATTTTTTTAACTATTAACATGAGAACACCTTATTATTCATCTCATGTATGTAATGAGAAGTGGCTCATTTTTAACCTAATCTTGAAATAATACACGGTGAACTGAGGGGAATGAACGGAAGTGTCGACTTGACATTGACAGATAAACTAATTAAT
>CAJUYH010000262.1:54973-69530 GCA_910591685.1 Galerucella tenella | reverse complement strand
GCGCTAGACAAAATAGCGCCTCACAAAAATAGCGCAGAACAAAAACAGCGTCGGACAAAATAGCGCAGCACAAAAATAACTATGCTTCATTATTTTAATACATTCATAAAAATTGACAGAATAATATAATCTTTATTAATTTTTATAACTTTTTTGGTACATTAGTGGTGAAATATTAACAAAAAACTATTTATATTTCATATACAAAAATATAAGAAATCAATTTTCATCATATCACAGAGTTTCGTAACATGATGGAATATCTCCGTATCCTATTAAATTTCAATTTTATTCTTTCTTATATACAGGGTGGACGGAAACTCGGACCTGTCATTTTCTTTCTTCTTTCAAATGGAACACCCAGTATTTTATAGCAAAAATAGAGTCTTCGATTATGTTACTTCAATTTTTGTCAGGCATTCCCTATACCCAAAGTTTATAAAAACAGACTTATTTTGTAATATTTATTGTAAACTATAATTATTATTGACCTATTATGTGAAAGCAATAAACGTTGTAAGTAACAAAACATCCTGATTGATGATAAATTTTAATGAATAATTCATTCTAAACAAAGCTAGCTACCAAAAGTATAATCCTAACCGTAATATTAAACTGAAGGTTCGAAGTGTTCACCGTTAACATCAATGCAATGCTGTAAGAGGGGGGCCAACTGATTGGCCAACTCGGTCACCCGATTTAACAAAAGTATATTTATTTTTTCCGGGTCTTGTAAGGAATAAGTTTATAAAATCCCCCGGCTTTTAGAGATGACATGAAAGAGATAATAAAATTAGTGCGGCATTTCGATCTGCTAACGTTGATATGCTGAAAAATGTTAGTCAATCATTTGAACTAGTCTGCAGCATTGCATTGATGTTAACGGTGAACATTTTGAACCTTTAGTTTAATCATTGTCTAATATAAATATTACGGTTGGGATTATACTTTTTGTGGCTAGTTTTGTTTAGAAAATTTATTATTAATTAGGATTTTTTGTTACTTACAACGTTTAATGCTCTCACATAATAGGTCAGTAATTACATTTTACAATAAATATTACAAAATAACTGTATTTTTATAAACTTTGGGTATAGGGAGTGCTTGACAAAAATTAAAGTTACATAATCGAAGATTCTATTTTTGCATAAAATACAGGGTGTTCCATTTGAAAGAAGAAAGAAAATGACAGGTTCGAGTTTCCGTTCACCCTGTATACAAGAAAGAATATAATTGAAATTTAATACGATACGGAGATATTGCATTATATGACAAAACTCTGTTTGGCAAAATGCATTTTTTTTCTTCAAAACGTACAAGCTACAGAGCGTTGATTTACCTACGATTTTCACATAAACGTGTCCACATCTTTGGAAGGACTCTGTATAACGTGGTTCCCATTTAAAAAATCATATGTTTGGTTTGTAACGGAGTTATGCAGCACTCTGTAAAGTTCGGTATAATTTCAAAATATGAACCTTCAACACATCTTCTATTTTTGTTGATAACATTTTTTGATATCTCTTGAAATAACCCATAAACCGAAGTTTGTTGGTACACCCTGTATATATAATTACTCATTACTCAATCACAGTTCATCTAGGAAATAAATCAATTCACAACTAACCCTCTATTGTGTATGTGATACAAGCTTTATAAAATCACAAATTAATTTTAACAAAAAAAAAATACTTGAGACACCGCGTACAAAATAGACAAATATTTGTTATTTGGACATCATCCAAACCTCGACGAAATCTAGACAGCGTTGGATTAATCGGTCCGAGACAAGCGACAAGACTCAAAATTAAATTCCGCAATCTATACGGAAAACTAGCGAGCGCGAAGATGAACCATTTCTATTAAAATCAGGAACGGATCACCTTTGTATTAACACAAATATTTTTATTTTATTTTAGCCACCATGTATTCTCCAATTTGTCCTTCAGTGTTCTCTTATTAAAAATTTGAAAATTATACTCGTACATATTCACTTCTCTCTTTCATTTCTTATCTTCCTGCGTGAAATATTGAATAATGGTATTTGAGGTATTAAAAATATTAAAATTTACTTCACGAATATACAATGAGCTCTCGAAAGCTCTGCGCTTTTCGTTCCGTGACCAAAATAAAGCAAGAAATGCTTTTACCGAACAATTTATTTTAAAAGTTTTCCTGTCTTTTCAGAAAGCATTTTCTTTATAGCTGGATAGTCGTAAATGCCTGCGAATAATGTTGGGTATTTTCGAAATAAAATGTGAACATCAATATTATCACGTTATTACACAACAGACATACACTTAAGAATAGAAATAGAAAACTAAATTTTATATAAATTTGAATTTATGGAGTGCCATATATTATATTAGGCCAGTATGAATAGCCTTTTTTTTCAACCTCGCATACTAAATTTCCTATCCAATCTTTTTTATAAAGGTTAGGATCACTTACTGAGCATAAAATCACAAAATTCTGACAGATTACGGTGACATCTTGAAAAAACGTTTTTGTCGATATCTCGGAAATTTCGTACTTGGGCACTCGATGGTATCAGAAAATTTTTGAGATGACATAAAGTAGGTAGCTGTTGTTTTTCTTATTATTGTCTACAATTTCCAATTCAATTGTTATGCATCCATAATTTAAATCGATGTATGTAAAATACGCACAACGGCGAAGCCGGAGTGCTCGATATAGAGCAAGTGTTTTAAAGACCAGTTATCCACGAATACTTTACGCTATTTTTTTTATTGGTGCACTTTGAAATTATAAATACTGGTCTATAAGTACTACAACAACAAGAAATGGAAATCATAGATGGAAATGAGAACTAAATGTCAAATGGTTGAATTCGTGATGTATATTGATGTATGATGTATACCGTATACCTAGCGTTGTCATGGAAATGAGAAAAACATAAACGTGACATAAACTAATTTGTATTTTGATGGAAGTTCAACCTTATTGAATTCTGTGAATGTCAATGGTATTAATTTAAATACCATTTCCTATAAGATTTGAAAAATCGAAATATTAATATTTCAAACAATACCAACGGCACTTTCCATCATCTTTCCATTTTAATTTATAAATTTGATATTGTTCGAATAAAAGTTTTGACATTACAAACTACTCCTGTCAGATCAATAATGAAAAAATTGACATTTAGACATGATTTAGACCATAGATTTAGACTTCGTTTCTCGAGTTGTTGATGTTGCCACGGTAACTTTAAAACACGCGCGTTTTTTAAAGTTCGATAAACAAGCTGAGGCGTGCTTTAAATAGGTAAAATGGTTCACCAATAAAAAAAAGAGTTTTTTGTCCACTTATACTATTACCACACTCACCCTTCGTGAAAAAAGTACAATTTTGTACCCTTAAACATTAATGTAATACGCTTTTTTTATTTCAGAATTGTTCTTCGAATCATTTTGTGTGCGAGAGGCTACAGCAATTTAGCGAACCTTTACAAAGATTTAATCATTTAAGTGGTAAGTAAAAAAAAATTTTTAAGACATTCCATAAGTTATGATTAAATGAAAAAATTGGGTAGATTAATAAACTATCCTGTATTTTTGTTGTAAAGAACGGTGTACCCATTATAATGGTAGCCCATAACATTATAGGTTTCATTCTATCATCGAGTTTCATGTTGAAAACAAGTAGAATGAGGCTATTGCCCAAGACCCAAGCTGGATAACACTATACTCTACAAAAAAATTTGTAATAGTTATAGTAATAATACTAATTTTCGAGTGTTTTATAAATTTTAATCAAATCTAATTACATTAAAAAATATCAGAGTAGGGTTTTTACGTTCCCACAGTGCTTCTAGATGGAACTCGAGTGATAAAGTGTTTTGTACAAGTCTAGAAAAAGTTAAAATGTCATCATAAGCGAAGGTTGGGGGTGGAGTTTTTGTTGGTCCATAAATTAGATAAATCTTCGCAGATAAAACATCGTTTTAAAGCCGTAGTTTCTGGATTTTTAGGAAATAAAGCTGAAATCTATCAAAAGTTTATGTTAAAAGTTTCTAGGCCATGGACTGCAGATTGTAATAAAAGTACATAATATGGTGCATTATTTAAATAAATTTAAAAACAACATGGAGAAAGTAGAACATTTTCATCAGAACATTATGAACTTCGAAGAACGTTATCAAAGCCAAAACAATGAAATTATTTTGGGAGACTATAGTACTTATGTCAAGATAAGCGTATTTAAGCTACTGGAACAGAAGGCAAGAGAACATGGTCAAGTGATCAACGAGAAAAAAACACAAAACATGGTAATGAAGAACAACGAGGAAACCGATATTATTATAAATTGTAATGGAAATAATAGCTACAAAATAGAAAAAGTGGAAAATCGAATATTTATGTGTCACTATCACAAATAAAGGAGACGAAGAAAGGGAAATAGAAAAAAGGTTAACAAAAGGCAGTAAAGCAGCAAGATGTTAAAATCAAAAGACATATCTCGAAGAGGCTAAAATAAGATTGTACCAAACAATAATAAGACCGTCAGTTACCTACGCTTGTGAAACTTGAACAATGAACAAAAAAGAGAAAAAGAAACTAGAAATATGATAACGTAAAATGCTCAGAAATATTCATATAAGCACCCCAGTATAACCCATCCCAACTAGCAAAATGGAATTCTAAGAGGACTGAATTGTTGTATAACAGTCGAATAGTGTTGTTTTAGGGACTGTTTGTTTTTATTAAGCCTTTTGTTGCGATAATTTTGTTTTTTAAAGAAAATTGTTGTATTAAATGATTCTTATATAGTGACTTTTACAATATATGCTATAACGCATTATACGATCATTTCTTTCAAAATTATATAATACCTAATCAAACCAATGGTTCGATAAAACTCAAAGTCCAAACCACAAAATTTAATAAAAGTTCCTCTAAAGGACACTCTTATGATGCGCTACTAGTTTCGGTACAATATTACCATCATCAGGCTACAATATAAAGAGAAATGGTAAACTTAATACATGAAGATCTTAGAAGATTCTGTTAAAATAATCAAGCAAGAGTTGTTAATAGTATAAAATGAATGTGAAATAGTATATTACGTAACGTGTGCGGAAAGTGACATTTTTCACACGAGTGGGAAGTATTGTCTCACGAGCGCAGCCGAGTGAGACAATCCCACGAGTGTGAAAAATCACTTTCGCACAAGTTATGTACACTATTTTTCCTACGACCACGCGATATACTTTTACCAAATTAGGCATGTATAATCTTGCTTTTTTATGTAGATGTGAGAGGTTTTACATATGTGTATTTGTAAATACTTTATATGGTTTTGATTACTTACCTTTGAAATTCGCCCAGAAAATTGTGATTTTTATGTTTTAATAACATGAAAATCCAATAAATGTCGATATAAACACATTTTATTTTGGAGAATAAATAAACTGTTGTGTATATTTCCTTAGCGCTTATTAGTATCTAGGACAAGAACCATAAGCTACAACAGTGGGATGGCCGAGCGGTCTAGGCATCCGTGGGCTCGATTTTTGACAAGCAGTAGGATGGTTCGAGTCCGGGCTCGGTATTTTTTTTTTTTAATTTTAAATGAAATAAATAGATTATATTATATTATTATATGGACAAATCAACTTAGGAAATAAGCATTTCACATATACATATTAATTTGCGGAGTAAAAAGACTAGCATTTCAACATTCAATTTGACAGCTTTTTTATCCGCACACGTACGGATAAGATTTTTTTCCGTACGCGTATGAATAAAGGTCACTTTCCATAGAACTAGTCAGTGCGATATATGTCACTTTCCTATGTGGTCGTAGGAAAATAATATTATAGTTGTTATTCTCAATTTTATATTATATTATATTCTCAATTTTGTATTATTAAATATTATTTTCACATTCATTTTATATCTATTAACAACTCTTGCTTAATTATTTTAACAGAATCTTGTAAGATCTTCATGTATGAAGTTTACCATTTCTGGTTTTAAATGAAACTAACTATTTCTAAATGACTCCACAATATATTTGAAAAAATGTGTAAATTGCAAGTAAATTATTTTGACAATTGTTTCGATAAATATATCATCGAAACAATTGTCAAAATAATTTACTTGCAATTTACACATTTTTTCAAATATATTGTGGAGTCATTTAGAAACAGTTATTTTTATTTAAAATCATATGATGAGTAGATTCCACGAAGTGAGGGTTTATACAGTTAACTTTACCATTTCTCTTTATATTGTAGCCTGATGATGGTAATATTCTACCGAAACTAGTAGCGCATCATAAGTGTCCTTTTGAGGAACTTTTATTAAATTTTGTGGTTTGGACTTTGAGTTTTATTGAACCATTGGTTTGATTTCATACAACTACATTGGAGATATGGATGAGCTCTTAGAGTTGATATAATACCTCATAAGCAAGTTTATACAATATCAAAAATATTATTTTATAAGACTTTTATACCTATTGTATAAGAGTTCCATAATATACTATATAACTAACAGCTACAACATTATAAAATAGTTACTTAAGCTTGTCTTATTGAAGCTGTATAATGTTGTATAATAAATATTGTATAGCATTCAATTGCGTTGCATTATAAAACACTTTTTAGTTGTATACCGTTCCATTTTACAATAAAATATTGTTTAAGGCATTTCTTTGAGATAAAATTGTTGTATTATAAATCGCCATGTTTAAATAAGCAATTCTTGTACCGCTATCGCCGCCATTATGAGCAATTGAGCTGGAAACATGAAACTATGTTGAAAAATGTGACTTTATCATTATTTAGAGAATTATATTGTGAAAGAATATCCATATGAAGTGATAAACTATTAAAATCATAAAAAAAGTATCTTAGGATATTCTATTTTTTTTTTTTTTTAAATATCTACTTGAAACTCAACCAGAATTGAAGCGCTTCATTTTCTTGCCAAATATATACCTATAATCTATCAGTAAAATTTGCGGCCCATCAAAATTTGTGATATTAAACCATCCAAATGAAATTATAGTTTTTACTATCGATGTCCGCCCAAGCGGCCCAAGTCGTTTTGATAAGTCTCCATTTCTACAAATGAAATGTCGGATGCACGTTCAAATTGAAATATAATTTGGTTCTGATATTCTTCACTAAAAAATAAAATGCTCTCATAAACTGCTAGATGACAAAATGTTTCCATTGTGCTCGAAATAACAGCATTATAATAAAATATATTGCATTATACAACCATTTTGTGAGACCTTCATAGTGCCGCTTCAATCCCATTTTATATATGTAGTACATGACACACTATTAAATCATTTTATAGTAGCTGTATAAATGATTATAAAACAATCGATTAAGAGTTGTTTAAATGTGCATGTATTAAACAGTCATATAAGAGTTGTATAAACTTTTAATAGAACTGTTATACAACCAAACAGTTGTATAAAAATGGACCCTTTTTAGTTGTGTAAGGATCATTTAATTGTTTTGTAGACCGTTATAAGAATTTTAGTATCCTATAAGATTTATCTTGTAGCTGTTTATACAAACCTTATAGAATTTAAATTGCTACTTGGGATATAATTAAAGCACAGAGGGCGAGATGGTTGAGATATATATAGGTAGAATGACAGAACATAGATGGATAAAACGAGAGCTGAAAGGTAGTAGATAAAAAGAGAAAAGGAAGACCAAGGAAAAAATGGTTGGAGAAGGTTAGGAGAGAACTGAAAACAGTGGTAGTATGGGACTTTAAAAACGAGGCAAGAAACAAAGGAAAATGGAAAGAGAGAGTGAAAGAGTGGCTATTTTAATAGTATGTGCATATGGGGTGATATTTACTGAGATCTAAAAGATCTATTAATTGTGCCCCCTTACTTCTACTTAGCTTCGGAGGAAAGTCTTATGACTGAAATTGTCAGAAATGATCAAAGGGTAACTGGTCACAGCAAACAACGAGTTTACTTTCGCGTAATTCCCATCACTTATTTTTATACTACTTATAGATATAGCGAGTAAAATTATCCCCAATGCTATTTATTATACATTTGATTTATGATCGGCAATATCATAAAATGAATAGCTGCTCATAATGCCCACAATAAATTTTGACATAAAATAACCACTGCGTAAAATTGAAATAAACGATTACGAGAACATTTGGTCCCTGTATTTATAAAACATCCGCCATATATAAATTTTATTTGGTATTCCTCGCTTGCGGGATATAAGACAGATGTTTCCTTTCTTAATGCCTAAATCGTGTCTTCGTGACCGTTTGGCAAAATACAGTCATAATATAACAGAAATAGACAAATTACTAGGTCTCGGTTTTTAGCTTTTAGATGAGATTTTACCCGCCCCCGTCATATGTCAATGTATCCTTCAAGCCGACTAAAAATCACCGCTGAAACGTCTGAAATTCCTCACAGAATTTCGCCGGAGCGGATTATCTCGTTACTTACAAAGACGACGACAAGGTTGTCTGAGATCGACGTGTTATTAACGGATTTATTGGTGAATAAATATTAGGTGAGATTTTTATCAGTGAGGTGAATAAAATTTAGGAGACAGATAATGTTATAGGAACCAACTAGTAACTCAAATTGATATTAATAAAAGGGTATAAAATAGTTTAAAATACATGCTTTATATTTAATCGAATTAAAAAGTTAAAAATTATTCTTAGCTTAAGAATAAAATGATTTACGAGAAAATTAATGTCATTTTGGTGGTGAAAGCATGGGGTGTTTTATATAACAACAACACAACAATCTGTGTTTGCAGATCTTGACTTATTTTCAACATTATCCATGTATGTATGTACTTTGGGGTGACTTTCACTGAGACCTAAAAGATCTATTTGTGTCCCCTAACTTCTACTTAGTTTATGAGAGTCTCAGAAACTAGTAGTAGTCCTATTTCCCGGAGGAATTTTGGGGTATCTTCAACTTAGGTAAATGTTCCTCTTCTATCCAGTAATTTTCCAGGTGCTGTGCCCTATGATTCTGAAGTGCTGTACAGTTAGAGAATATGTGGATGAAGGTTTCTTCTTCCATGCCACAAAATCTACATTCTTCTTCCTCCACTATTTTGAGCTTTTTCGGGTGCCCATTCAGACGACAATTTCCCGTTAGGATCCCTGTTAAAACTCTCAGCGCAGTTTTACTTTGACTTATGCATTCATTTGATCTTAACAGGTTTTAGTTACCCAGAAGAATCTTTGATTGTCTAGGCCCTACTAGATATTTCCAATGGTCAAATCTTCTCTATTTCTCAGCTTCACCTATTTCTTCCAATATTACATTGGAGCAGATTCCGCAAAAGGGTTTGGCCCCCAAAAGGGTATTTCAGTTCTCCTCGTTGCTAGTTCATCTGCTGTTTCATTTCCTTCTATTCCAGTGTCCCCTGTAATCCATAGTATGGTGACTATATTGATCTCGTCTAGTCTATTGAGTTGGCCAGGCCATACCCACACCATTTTAGAACTGATTACATAAGAGTTCAGTGCTTTAATGGCTGTATGACTATCCGACATTATGATAATCCTTTGCCTTCTGTATCCTTTATCAATATTGAGCTGGGCACTCTTTCTCATGGCGTAAATTTGCGCTTGAAAGATACTTGGGGTTTTTCCCAAGCTTTCAGAGTGCTTGGTTCCTGGCACATGCACTCTTATCCCTTCTATAGCTTTTGAGCCGTCTGTGTACCATTGAATGGCATTCTTTCCAAGTCTGGTAATTGTATTTGGATCCCATTCCTTCTTGTTGCTTAGCTCCCAACCTAACCTAACATTATTATTCATACTCATTATTACTTTATTTTAGTAATAATAGATACTAATATTTCTTGTTTCAATTCACACTTCAATATTTATAAATTAAATGCGGACAAATTTAAAGAAATAATAAAAAGCTAAACTCGTACTAGTGATATCAAAATTACCAAAAGAGGCGCTACTAGTCTTTACGCAGGTTCTCTATAGGGACTGTTGTGGAAAAAACTAACTAGACTTAACTAAAAAATATTGCACAATGCTTTTATTTTCTTATAAAATTGAAACGTCAAAATCGTATAAACTGTAAACAAAAACAACCATAATAGTTATTTATATACCAAGGGTATAAATAGATGTTTATGCCCTGAGGGCGACGTCTTACGAAGCCGAGGGCCTCTGGCATACTATTTCGTTATTGCAATCCAATCTCAATACAAATCATTTTTTTTAAAATCCGGTTTGAATTAATAGGTGAATGTTGACAAACGTAAATGTCATAATATCACAATAAATTTTATATGTGTCAAAGTTAGAAGTCAAAATGAACGAAGATTTTGGAATTCCTGACGAAATTATTGAAAAAGCAAAGAAAGCAAATGTAAATCTGTTGCCAAAAAAGTCTAAAGAAGCTTACGACATGGTTGTTGAATAACAAAAAATTAGTTCTCTTTATGCCCGCACGGGCATAAAGTACGACATTAGATAGTTATGGTAACTAAGCAATAAAAACACAATAATGAACTAGTATGACATAAAAAATCATATATATTATAGACTTTCACAGTTTTCAAACTACAAATTCGAATGGCCTTTTTGTTACTGGCTATTAGTTCATAAAACATAATCAGAAAGTGGCTAACTTCATCTTTAGGTATGTGACGTATCTGTAGTGAAAGCTGCAAATATTTAAGGGATTCTTAATTTCCAGTTTTCCCGATAGTATACATTTGAGATATAGGATATTGTACACAACGTAGCATTTAAATTTAATGCAGAATCCGAAAAGTTTATAATATACAGGGTGTTACGTTAAAAATAACAAAGTTGTCGGTGTCAAAATATTTTCCATAAATTCGCCATAAATGTCTCTCCATCTTTGCCAATTTTCATAGAAATCGTGTGAGTAGTCTTCAATATAGATATTGTAAGTTCGTTGCCGTATTTTTAAGCCCTTTTTTTTATTTACAATAACAGTTAAGCTATTTCTGGAATCTTCGTGCTATTACAATGCCGTCAAGATTAATAAAACTAACTGTTTCCGATTAACCTTCTTCCAAAGTAACCAATTTAAACTGCTTCATTTCCTATTATCGCCTCATCGTAAATTTAACTTTTCAAGTGATTTTGAACAGGGCCATCCTTTCGTCGATTTATGTTGAAGGGTGGGAAAATGTCAAACGTTTCCTGCCTTTTGAAAAAAAAAAACGTGTAATTCTATGTATTTCGGCTAGCTGAAAGTGCCTCAAAATAGCTGGTGACAGATCACTTAGTCATTTCAGTGTTGTTAGAAGTCGGCATCATACGAAAATAATAGTGGCCGAAGGAACAGACCGCAAAACATAAATAGGCTTTTAAAGAAACGCATGATGGAAATTACCAATTTGAATTTAGGTATATTTTAATATTCAGTTTTTAAAATTTTGCATATTATGTGAATTATTGCTCAATAATTGCAAGTTATTAAGGCATGTGCCATCTACTACTAATATCCAAAAAGTCTCAATATCATTGTTATACAAAATATAACTAAAAGCTCAATTGTCACTTGTCATATTGTGGACAAAATTAGCTTTTCCACTAATAGCTGTGAAGTTGAAATTCTTAGACAAGGGCTTTCCTAAAATCTAAGGTGGTTAATAATTTTTCATTATTAACCTAGATCAATAATGGACAAATTCAAATATTTTGAGTATTCAGGGTTAGTAGTTCAACAAAAACTTGTGCAACACAATTTTGTATACTCAGGAGATTGTCTTTAACATATTTGCTGCTAGAAATTACCTATCAAGATAAAACTATTTGAATAAAAATTTTTTGACAGTTCCAAGAACAAATCGAATTTCCTCATTTTTTATCATATGAACAATTTCACCCAATCATGTCAACATTACACTGATAACAGACCATGGGCTGTTTTCACGTTGCTATGGACACATATTTATTTATTTCGATTTTGAAGTTTCAAATATTTAATATTTCGAAATGTCACGATTTGTTTCAGTTCTGAATTTTTTCTATATTTAGCAAAAAAATTTCTATCCAAATAACCCTCGGACATTGATAAATGCTCAAAAATTTTATGACAACTTTCTCAAGCTTTCAACAAGCTTTCGAAATCTGTCATAAAATTTTTTCGAAAAATTATCAATGTCCTTGGGTTATTTTACTAGATACTGAAAATGCCATTAGTTTAAAATTCGCGCTCAACCAAAATTGACTGATGACATAACGAGTACGTTCATAATATATCGAAAACTGACAGTGTACTTGTCAGACGACGGAGTAAACGCTTCTCGTGGTGCGCTTGTGAATTATCTTTAATTGCCCACAAAATAGATTATAATATGTGTCAATTTTTAAATCACCTACATTTGGAAGTTTCATGATTAGTTTTAAAATATTTTCTTATTTTTCAATTGAATATTAGAAGTTTTTATTTTATTATATTCCCCCCTTTACATTAATCACAGAATAAACTTTTTCAGTGAAAGCAGAGATTTCGAGAACAAAGAGTAGATAAAAAATTAATAATTGTTTCAACAGAAAATATTATAAGTGCTGCTCATTTCATCCCTTGTAACATCAAGATATGGTAATATTAAAAGAACGTTCCGAACTTTACATAAGGCTTTCAAGTTTCTACATTAACTCGGATTTGATGGAAAAGTTAAAAACTCATTTTCACTTCCGTATATTTCTGTTTTTTTTTGTTTTATAGAAGACAGTTCATTCCATATCATTTAAAACGGAGAATCGCTCAATATAACATTACTACCACCCTATTACAACTTATTCATTGAATAAAGATTCGTCTTTGAAAAATTTTTATTCTGTTGGTATAAAAAATGTCACCCTGGATATGGTTTTTGTAAGCTAATAAATATTTAAGAAAGTATACCATTAGATAATAAAAACGGCGTATAAATTTTAATTTAATTAATATTTAAAAAATCAAATTTAATTATAAGTATAATTAAAAGTTTTGTAGAATTGAACTAAGATTTTAAAAAAACAATTTCCTTGCAACAAATTTTATTTAAAAGAGTAAGAGTTTTAGTTTAATCGACCATAAGAGCAAAATTTTAAAATTTAAGTTTAAATTACTTTTTATTTATTTAAAAAAAGACTACCGAAACGTAATAGAAATATAAAACCATAATAATGTGGTTTGATTCCCAAAAAAATAAGAAAAAAGAATAAGTAATGCCACAAGGAACATACAGAAGGTATTAAAAATACTGTTAATCATTTTTTCAAGATTCATTGTAAATAAATTAATTTAAATTTTCGGTTCTAATCTTAAAAGTAATTGCATTCAAAAACCTTCGACAAAAAAAATCTCAATACGATCATTGTTCGCTAGGTACTCACAGAATAGTTTCAAATTCGTGATTAAATCGTTAGGTTTTGAACCCCACCATGTTGTCTAATCGCTGCCATGCTATAATTTCGTTCCGCACCCTGGAATAATTGCCCCTTTTGTACAAATGAAGTGGTACAACGAAAATTAAAAAATGAATTAATTCACAGATTGGATTCATTAACTTAACGAATCAATCACGAACTTTTGTTCTTAATAACGATGAATTGAAAAATATAAAAAAGGTTGTGGCTTAATTATTAACAAAAAGAATAATGTGAACACTCCTCATGCCACTGCCATTTTGAATTTCCAGCTTTTTCGGTTTCATTTCCCCTATATTTCACTATATTATCACTTTGATTTTTTCATTTTCATTATACTTGCCGCTTAAAAAATAGTATGTTATACACCAAGCTAGTGAAGACTATTGTTATTGGCCGAGCACCAAGATTATTTTGCGAGGGGCTTTACCCCGAGCGGAATAAAGTGCGAGGTTTATAAATGTCCTCAACACCATGGTGTATATACAATTTTTTCCACTACTAACCAAAGGACCCCGCGCTTTTCTTATGACAAAGTGGCGTTCCGTCAAATGTAATGAATTTCGGATATGATAATAATAATAATAATAATATAATAATTGTCTTTATTATTTTCAAAATATAAATGTTTAACAATAGAATAAAATGTAAAAACAGATTCACTAATTGAAAATAAAAGGCGAAGTTCAGCTTTTATGAGGCATTAAGCACCATAAAAGTTGCTCTACCACTTAACCTTAAGGAGTGTACATGCTTAAATTGATAAAGAAAATAATAAAAATAAAAATAAAAAAAAATATACAAAAATACAAAAATTCAAAAATTCAAAAGTTGGTATCTAGACTGGGTTTAGGATCCATAGCTTGAAACGTTTTTAATTTTTAAAATAAAGTAATCAACAGAGTGTTCAGATTTGAGTAGTGAAAAGATATTTAGCAAAATATACTTTAAACTTATTAATTTTATAACTTTTAAGATCTGTAGGAAGTCCGTTATAGACATGGCTAATTTGATATCTGAAAGAGGATCTGAAAAGTTCTAGCCTGAAGAATGGAACTGTGATGTTGTACTTGACTCCTTGACCAAAAGTATCTATGGGACCAATTCAATCCTATGACCAGTTTCCGATATACAGGGTATTAAAG